>LD366007.1:3873-45061 GCA_001465055.1 Ptychodera flava | reverse complement strand
GAGTATGGACACGAGCGGACCCAAACTATTAATCCCCTGTGTTTACAAATCACAAATAAAGTCGCTGAAACGTTTCAATTTTTGCCTGTATGAACGAAGTATTAGATGTACTACTTTAGATAGTGTCAGTCTGTGAATACACACAAACACACCTAACTTCTCAACTGACCACGCGGTTGGTCGTTGGGAATCTTCATTAGACATACTGTCACCGCGTCTGAATGTGTACATAAATTTGTAACAACTACACAGCCAAATTTATTCCGAACTTGAAGAAAACTTCGTCTGTGAGATTAATAAGTCTGAAACTTTACCAAAATAAAGTTTCCAGGCAAACATTGTGCATCATTCGCAGGCCGGTACTCAACAAATATAGGTAAAACATGAAACTATTGGTTGATTTGAGGAGAGTGATTGAGGCAGTATGCCTTTCTATTGCGTTGTGTGCTTGTCTAAAAAGGTCTGCGGTTGCCTGTATTTTTGTCTTGTCGCAGAGCAAAATGGATGGAATCCACCGGTAGTCATTAACGACGTCTTGTCCTTTGATATCTGCCGTTCTTGTCCCGAAGCAAACTTAGTACATCCACGGGCTCCCCCTCCCAACCCACTGTCACTGACGTTGAACACAACCCTGAGGGCAAAAAAAAACCCGTTTCGATAACATACTGTTATGCTTCCGGTATCTCGCTTAACCATAATAGTAATCTACTCCTACTAGATTTATGCCCGCTGGACACAGTAATTATTATATAACCCGATGTACCCTAGGTCACCAGTGACATGTTCATGAGTAATTTTATTAACTGCCAGCCTGTCTCCTTATCATGAGCAACAGTCTATTTTAGAAATTTCTTTCTTTGCCGTTAACACGTTCACAAGGTTATTAATTTACAGCGGTGAAGTAAACTTTCGATGAAAAATTACTACATTTCTTTTGATATTCCATTAAAAGACACGATAACGCGCGAGGCGGAAAAATGTGTTCTGTGTCATGCACCTTTAGAGAAGGGAAGGTAGGTAAGTATAATTTCGGGAAAAAAAAGTTTTCCGTGTTGGCACATATTTCAAGCCGCACCTGCGGTTCTCAATGTTAGAAATAATTGTTGTTAGAAATAAAGCGTTTTATATGTACCAGGTACTCATAAAATTGCAAAATAGTATCGGCCCAGTTGGCATCGGGCGAGTTGGTATCGGGCGAGTTCGAATCGGGCGAGTTGGTTCTGGGCGGGCTTGAAAAAGTGCGAGTTGACTGGTACCCTCCAGTTTTTCTAGGGTCATTCAGTTAAATAACCGGAAGTGCTTTTAGCATTTTGTTCCTCTTTTACCGTGGCAATTAACAAGAAAATGCATAAATGCCATATAGGCCAAATGTGATGTCTTCAAACTCACGAGCAAAATGACAACTGCGTTGATTACGAAGTTCAGATTTCCGAGTCAACAAACTTGACATACATTCATGGCAACATCCACGACAATAAAAATCGTCACAGTTCAAATGTTTATTGTTATATACACGGCACTCCGAGATGTAAGTTGTTTTTAAAGTCCATGCAGCTAGCTTTGCATTCCCACTACTCTGATTTTCCCGAAAGCATAGACTTATGTAATTCTATGCCGACAAAAGTAACTCAAGGCGATCTGTTCTGATACCAATGGAATGTCTTTCACAAAGTGGGTCAATCGTCGTTTTCACACCTCAACATAAAGCTCCACCGAGAGGGTAGTTATTTACTTTCCCGCGCTCTTTTACCAGCCAACATTGTTTGTGTTATCGTAATCTATCAACAACCACATCAACAACGATATTGTCTAACAATTAGGGTTTAAAGGAAGACTTTTGCCTGATAGTATAATATTTGCAACGAAACACTAAAACCAAGGATGTAGTGACAGGCTACTTCCTCAATGATCACTGTCTTTCCAACAATATGCCTAAATTGTGCGCTCTCCAGGGAGTGAATCACATCCAGTAGACACCGGATGTACAATTGTCAAACTCGCACGCGTCCTCATGCCAGATGGGTATCGTAATGATTGTCATTATAATAGGTCTGGGCGTTAACGTTCAGTTTAGTCCAAACTTCGCACTTACTAAAAGTCTCTTCTACATATAGATATCAGCATCTTTTCTGATTGGACAAGTTGTAACCACTTGTTACAATAGCTAATTTACTGTATTTAAGCTGTAAAGTATATGTAGGGTACATTACTCATAGAAATCTATGGCAAACAATGATCTTGCTGATCTCTTCGTTGCCAATTGATAAAATATATCACGCGTGCTTGCTATTACCATTTTGTATCATTCTGGTAAATCAATTCATTGGAGAGTAAAACATCACCATCATCATGTTTTCGTTGTTACGATAGCGAATACATTATTAGTTTAACAGCAATGCATATGTCGTCAATGCATTGTGCTGGTGACTAGATATTTCAATTCACTTGCCCAGCGTTCTGAGTAAAGGTTGGAGAAACACACATTAGTTTTGCTACAGACAGTCGAGAAAACTGTTTATGGCTTTTCCGAAACTCTTCATATAGTGGCATGGAATTTTGATCTGGTTTTACGATATCTTTTTAATCATTTCAGCACGATCACTCCATGTTTTGTGGAGTGATCGCAATGGTATACAGACAGCGCAGCACACCCTGTATTCATCGAAACCTCGGATCTAGATCATGAGCAGGAGCAGGATAACTGTTTTCAAACCGCGAGTGACAATCCTTGTTTCGAAAATTAGATGCCACTGTAAGCATATATTTGGTCCCCTATTCACTCAAGTTCTGATTACAATTTGTTGTGTGACATTAACCAAACTCACATGTTCAACTCCACTCAACAGTTTCATACCAGAACAGAGGATATCTATTTTTTTTAATAAAACAAACTTGAACACAAATACATGAGATAGTGCTCGGTACACATTCATTAACGTATTGTGGTACGTCTCTGCATCTGAACATTGTGAGTGACCAACTTGAAACAATTCTCATGGATATCACGACCTTTCTGGCTTGCTTCGCTGACAACTGCGTCTGATCACGTGACTTTCTGGAACACTGAGGCAGCGACCGGGATTGTGGTTGTAGTGAATAGACTAGGCGCCATTGCGTCTGACACCTTATTCCTGTTGCTGAATATAAAGTCTGAAGAAGCATCGATGATCACTTCATCTTTAGCTGCGCAACACACCACATCGTTCAAATTTAGTTTGCAAAGTTCAGTTTAGGGTCCATTTCATTTTCGAAGTCATTTTATTGTGTGGTGCCCCGCGTTGAGACAAATGGATGCAATCATTTCCAGAGGTAAGTCATTGCTTCTTGTTATACTTGTTTTAACATCGTCACGTATTAATTTCGACACGGTGATTGATGTATTTCGCATTATTCACGCCGTTTGACGGAGTCAATAAAATTTCGGTGAGGAAATTTGGAAATTTATTACATAAATAAGTCCAGGTCTTTTCATCATGAATGCACGTACCCCAAAAGGTAACTGGATCATGATTAGGGCCAATGCTGAGTTCGTTTCGGTTATATTTGCAGGAAATAAATGATCGCAAACGGAATGACACGTTTTGAATTCTATCGCTAAGTTCTGTTGCGATGGTTGGACAGATTGTTTTGCAATTGGCTCACCGAATAATGACAAATCGTATTATTTATGGAGAGATTTCCGCCCGGCACGAAATCAACTTGAAATCAATATGTTACGATAGATTAACAGATTTTGAAAGTTGTCTTTGAAAAATATGGGTTTCGGCGGCACAGAGTTTGGTGTAAAAGAGTTTGAAGTCGACAACGTTTGACGCTCCTCCAACTAGGCCGAACAATCTATTTTTATATCCATGCTGAAACATACCCACGTGAGATCTACCAAACCGTTAACATAATTGATCAGTATTCAAACTTATGAGGTACTTTGCCGTCGGCCAACTTCATGGTGGAGTTGATTGTGGAGCTGACTTCTCTCGTATTCTTATAATCGCAGCACTTCATGCCGCCGTGGTTTGCATTTGCCCAAATTATGCCGGATTTCTAGGGCACAAAAGAGTGATACTGCCTTTCCAAGTTGTTGTACAATCTGAACGTATCTAACGGCAAGGAGCCATTCTTTACCCGGGGAACCAACTGATGTAAAATCAGGGCCGAATCACCTTGTGTTGGTATGGCTGGAACTTAAAAAACGTTTTTCTCGAGGGTCTATGGACATACGTAGACTTTGTTGTTCTGTGTGTTGCAAATGACACTTTGACAAACAATTGACCACTTGACGTGTATTTTAAATTTACAGATTATCTTGCCGATGTTCTGAAACATTTGGTTTTGACTGAGGTGAGTAAATGCTATTGTAACATCACTAACCTATAAACCCTTTCAATTGATTCAATAACCGTTTTATGTATACTTCACACTGTAGTAAAGGGGCTTTTCTTAGAAGCAAAATTCATGCTATTAGTAAAAATTGTTGTTTGTCAAAGTAGCATACGTGAATCAGCAGAATGGAAACAGTCTGTTCTGCGTCAAAAAACGTTTTTAAAAGAGTCACATAGGTTGCAATCGTGCAACGGAAATTGCCAGTACAATAAGTGTAGTATGGAGAGTCGATTTCTGATGTTCACAAACGAAGTATAAGCTTACAAGCGAAGCAGGTGTATTTCATCTTTCCCCTCCAACCCTGACAATCAACACGAATGGAACAAGGGGTGCTAGAAGTTATTTTCACCATGTCGCGCAATCCAAATTCGTTTAGGCCCCCCTTTCTGAAAGTCCGTAATGTTAGGGTCGCGGATAGCTCTGAGTGGCAGGGTTGGGTGTTACCTGCTATATAGGCATAACAGGCATGGAACGGAAACGCTGGCAGCACCTGGGATTTGCGGCACCTAATTTATCAGCCGAAAACGGGCGAATTCGAATTCAAAACCTGCATTTATGATAATTTTTGTTTTCGTTCCACTCATGCGCACTTGCGCGAAAACCAGCCTTGCACACCAAAGAGCGTCGCGGTTTAGCACGCACTCACATGACAGTCACTCGTGATCTGTTCTGCCACCGTCCCTCCACCCACCGTGGGTGGAGGGACGGTGGACTATGCAACCCACAGACGTGTGTACATTCTTAGTCATATGTACACACGTGTATGGACGCATAGTCCGAGAGCGGAATAGATCACACGTGACTGTGCTCACATCAACATTTACTCACCCCATCTCACCACCACTCAGCTATTTACTATCATCACAGTCACGTTTGGTCGGTCTATTTCGCTCGGCGTCTATGCGGTACGTGTGTACATATGCCCACTTCTCTGACATATGTACAGACGTTTATGGGGGCATAGACGCCGAGTGGAATCACAAGCGTTCCTTAGCTTGGTAGTCTGCTAAGTAGATCGATTTTCGGATCGATCTGTTGATCCCGTAGTCGATATGCCCGCCACTGCAACCTAAATACTCAGTTACAGTGGCGGGCATATCGACTACGGGATCAATCGATCGATCAGAAAATCTATGTACTAGCAGACTACCTAGCTAAGGAACGCCTGTGAGTGGAATAGACTGACCACAGTGACTGTGCTATCATTTTTTATGACTTTCTCTCTTTGCAAGCCTTTTACACTTGGTTCAAGTCTGTGATTTGTGAATGCTTGAGTGGGATAAACGCGATGATTTGTGTTCTGTTTTGATTTGAAACCCATGAGTGGGGTGAACGCTATACTGGGAATCCGGCGGAAAATGACTTAATTAACGACTGCAGACTCAAAAATATCATGTTCAATCCTTGATATGAAAACCTGGCCTGGGCCGCGAAATTCCAAACAGTTTGTATGAAAAAAAGGAGGGATCATGAGAAACTACTGCAAATGATTTTAATTTTAGAAATTCACCAACGCTCACCAAGTCTACACGCCCCTGTGATCGCCATTCTCGCGAGCCAGAACATGGCAAGCATGTTGAGAAACTTGCCTTGCTCTTGGTGAAAATCATTTGCGTTACTTTTTTAACTGACGTGCCAATCATAAAACCAATGTTACGTGTCACAAGACCTGAATTTCATCTAACCTAAAGGCTAGAACATTAGAACATAGTCTGCAATGTGTACAGACAATTACACTGTGTCTATATGATATCTTTTATTAAAACTTAAAACACACATTCACAATTATTAACTCTTTGGTCAGTTAATGAGAAAGCACACACACACACACCTTTAAAAATACGTATGCGTTATCGAATCCATTCTAACACACTGTACTTCTTCTCTTGTAGTAAATATCATGGACATGTTGTGCCATCAGCACACCTCACAGTATGTGGTGATGGTGCATTCACAAGAAAAGACATCTTTGAAATGGAAGAGAGGCTGATGAAAGTCATGAAATTCAACTTGTCACCTGTCTTGTGCAGCGAATTTTTAAATTTGTCTGCACAAGTGAATGGTTTTGAAACGAACACCATGAATGTGGCAAAGGTGAGTTTAATTGTCTTTTTTTCAGGTGTGCTGTTGTACGCAGAGCTTATTAAATAAGTGATTATTAAAAATGAAGTTTTGTGGGAGCTCGTACATATAGTGACTCCTGGGATATCCCAACACATAACAAACAATGCCCTAGTCCTGTTTAAATAACCATGATGCTACTTTAAAGGGGCAATCTTCTATCCCACGGTTCTCGCATGACTTTTTGTTAACAATGAGTATTGACATGATGTTAGATTTTTGCTTTCCATAGTAAATTTTATCAATATGACCAATGTTTTACGTATTTATTTGACAGTATTTGGTACGCGTAGCTCAGATGAAGAGGAGTATTCTCCAAAGGTATAAACCGCACCAAATTGTTCACGGCTGCATCATCATAAGCTGTGCATTCACTGGAGAGAACATTTCTGTAAGTAATTTGCAATAAACAAGTTTTTACCTCTATGACCCCTGTCTCAATTTTCCATTAGCACAGGCTATTTTGTTGGCAATATGATGGATGCCTTCAAGTTGACATATGAATTCTGCAATCTGTTTCTTGAATTTCATGTCCTGGATGGGGCTTCTAACTAATTGTCATTGCATACTTAAAAAAAAAATCATTTTGCCAATTAAGTAATTCTACCTAATATTTGGTATAAGTATAGGCTTGCAGCGTCACTGTTGTTTTTGTCACACATTTATGTGTGTAAGACCTAAAATTTTATTCCATAAGCTGCACAGTGGAAATGCTTTTAATTTTGTCACATTATGATAATGAACTTTCATAAACAACAATGCTTACTAAAATTCAATTAAATTAAACAACAATATTTGCTAAAATTCAATCATGTTGACTAAAAACGTTATCGAAAACACTGTGGTTGATTCACAGAATACTGATAACAAATCATAACAAAAGTCATATCAAAAGTTACTGCATACAGCAGTCTTCACTCAAGACACAAGACAAATAACTTGTGTTTTCAGTATTGCAATAAATATTAATGTTGTTACTTTGTTCCATGTCAGAATATGAAGTTCGTCGGTAAGCCGCTGTGCCAGCATCACTGGAAGCTGCTATTTGATGAAATACTATCAGCAAAAAAAATTGCTGAGACCATGGAAGATTCATCTTTGTAAGTTGTTTTTCATCTTTATTGTAAATCATACCAGAAAATTGAAGTTTGTTCAAGAGAACTGTGATTGTATTGGTTTACAATAGGTCTGAACATAACATTATTCATATTTAATCCACTTTTTGACTTCATCAGTATCATTACCATTTCCATAAAGCTTAACATTTTAATGTGAGTTGTACAGAACATAGCTGTGAGTATATAGAAGTGGCTGTGTCATTGACACTGATTTTGATGGTTTTATACACTTTGGGAGTAGTAGATTTGCTGACATCTGTTGATAACCCTATGAAAGTTTTGGAGATGAAAACAATGTACTGATTACACAATCATAACTGCTGGCCTTTACCACTGTATGATAGATATAAGACATAATAGGAACTCCTGCAATGGGCATTGGATTAATTTATCATCAATACCTCTGTGTGCATGTGTGCGTGTGTGTATATTTGAGAAATTTAACTACACCTCTGAACCAATGTAATTCATTTTTTCTCCCAACAGCTACTCTGAAGAGCTACAAGCTGAACAGCAAAAAGGTGTTTTTGGTAAAAAATCTTCTTCATAACCCCTGGTCAAACAGCTTTTGTTATTTGGTATACAGGACCCTAGGGATACCCCAACCTAGATTTGTTCAAATTGTGATGAAATATGCAAATCGTGTATTTTTAAGGATTTTTGGGGGGTCATTTTTAGTCAAAACTTTATTTTATCAAAACTGCTCTTCTGACAGCTGTGATATTTGGTATCTACAGATAAACTAAATATGATGTGTTGAATATAAAGTGAAATCTGCAATTTTGGATTTTTGTTGTAATTTTTGCAATTTTTGGTCAAAAAATGTGTTTCTCAAAAACTACTTGTCTGATGCCTTTGATATTTGGTATACAGGTTCCTAGGGCTTGTTTTAGTGTGATATATTGAAATTTGATGAAATCTTCAATTTTTGTATTTTAGGGTCAATTTTTGCCATTTTTGTTCTAAATATGTATGTAAACTTTATCTCAAAAAACTTTGCTGATAGGTTTGATATTTGTTATCTAGCTTCCCACATGTTCTAATTTTTCAAGAATATGTATGCCAATGCTCCTATTGGTGACTTTTGTTTAGTTTTTTTAGTTTATTTTAGGAATTTCAGGTTTGTTTTTTAATAAAGACAATTTGGATTAAAGATGAATTCGTTATGATTATTGTTTCGAGATAAAGCAAGACATGTTACACTCCCAGTGCTAGAATTCTGTTTGCTGAGAAAGGAATAAAAAGAACTATACTGGTAAATTCATATTACTTTTTTGCAATCTTGCAGAAGCATTCGAAAGTGACAAAATCTTCTCATTGTCATACTGTCTCTGGCGGTCAATGGGAGCAATGATTAGTGCACTTCTGTCCGGCCCTCAATAATGACGCTGACGTTCTTGGCACACTTTTAGCAAGATATGACCGGCCAATGAAAAATTAAAATAAATAGACGGCGCTAAATAAATGGTATTCATACAAATGACGCAACAGCTCAATTTATATGCAAATATAAAATCTATATTTAATGAGCGGTAAAAGCTTAAATCAACTATAAAAACATAGGGCCAAAGTCCCTGAAGCTACTATAGACATGGATACAAAATTAAGTATTTCCTGACTGTATGAAATTATCTCACTAAGGTCATCCTATGGACAAGTAAACTTAATATTAAAGCTGTCTGACCAGCGGTTTTGAAAGAACAAGCAACTCAACAGTTGACAGAGCTCTGTTGAGTTATGTAGAGAATAACCTTTTGTGACACATGTATTGATGAAGAAGGTGGACATCTTTGATTAACATTGAGTTCTGTTTAATAAGTTGAGACTGTACATACTCAGAGAAAGCACACTGAAGAGACAGAGGTTTGAAACTTAAGATTTCAAGGTCATCAAAAGCATTATAAGGAATCATGTTACACTTTCATTGCACTGTTTACACAGATTGCATAATTGCTATAAATAGCACATGAGGAATCTTTATACAGCCCAGCTTTACCATAAAAACCCTATCACTTTGACCACTCTTTTAATTGACCACTCTATTTTTTTCCTCAAAAAGTAATTTTATTTTATCCTTACCAAGTCAACCATAAATGGAAATTAGAACTTTTCCTATCTCTATCTCTATCTCTATCTCTATTGACTATTTTGAGCAATTTCTTTTAGATAACATACAGGGCACAATAAATGACGGTTCAGAATATGTCAAAGTTGGGATTCAGGAAAGTTGCCTTTACATGTTTTAATCCTCCAAGATGGTAAGCATTTCACTATGAACTGTCAAAAAAAGTTGAACTTTCTGATAATTCTACACTAAAATTATTTTGGCTTTGATGATTCCCTAATTAATTCAATTATTTAAAATCATATTAATTATTTTTTTCTGGGTGAATTGATAGGGTTTATACAGTACAAGAATTACATACAATGTAAGTCAAACTTTGACCAAAAATGACCAAAAAATTCCTTAAAAATACAGATTTGCATATTTCATCACAATTTGAACAAGTCTAAGTTGGGTTACCCCTAGGGACCTGTATACCAAATAACAAAGCTGTCTGACCAGCGGTTATGAAGAAGAAGATTTTTTACCAAAAACACCTTTTTTGGCATTAATTTGCCTATTTTCAACAATATCAAAAAATTAAAAAAAATAGTTTCTCAAAATCGTATTTTTCATCTACACAACAAATATCAAATCAGTAAGTACTGCGGTTCTCAAGATATTTGAGTGGACGGACGCCTCACAAACGGACATACATACATACATACATACATACATACATACATACATACAGACTGACGACGGACGCCGGACGGATACCCATCCCAATAGCTTCTATAGACTATAGTCTATAGTAGCTAAAAAACAAACAAAAAAAACAGTATTTTCTTGGTCTTCCCATGAACCTGACCAAAGTAGCACATAATTTATCAAGGTATATTTATTATTACAAATGAATGTTAGTCCCGGCTTAAATTCATCTTTCAACGATATCTGTACATGTACAGACAGCATTGTTATCATTGACAGATGAATTTATTGAAAATGAAAACAAATATGTTGAAAGAGTCATCAATATTTTGTAGCATGCAGAAACATCACGTAACAAATGTTGAAATATTTGTAACTTTATATATCTTCAAGGTTAAAAATCAAATGTTGCAAACAGATGAAAAATAAAGACAGACAAAAGAAGGATAATCAAAAGGCAAAATGAACAGCTTGTAAAACACATCTCTTCCCGCAACTATTACATAGGCAAACAATAGAATGCTGTTGGTGAGTTGGGGTATTGAGGACATCGAGATGTGCAATCCTAATGCAATTTGAGTCAACGTAAAATAATTGTCCTTTTGGGAATAGATTTGGGCTGTGTCCGCACTTATCCACGCACTTAGCGACTCAGGTTCATTGTCACTTATTTTCAATCCTCATTTTCACAAAGAAGACGTGGTCACACACCCGACATGAGGTACTTGTTTTATCTGCTCTGTCACCGAAGAGTTCAGACAATTTGTTAGTTTTTCAAAAACAGTGCGCATACGGCTGTTTCACTCAAAAACACGTGTTTTTTTTAGGTTTTTTTTTACTCAAAAAAGTGTAAGTACAAATCTCCAATCGGCCTTGGTGATCTGTTTACGGCAATCGACGGCTGGGTATACTGGGCAAAAAAACCGTGTCCCGGATTTTTGAAATTCGCTTTTGTTTTTGCACAATGCGCCTTCAAAGTGTCAACATGACGTTTCTTGCATAAATTAGCGGCATTTGTTCACGTTTGTCAGGATATCTTCACTTCCAGGCCCTTTCCCGGTACGATGTGACCCAACACCTTTCCCCAAAAGACAGACCACGTGTCAGTGGTTCGAAATTTGAAATAAAAAAAAATTGCTAAAATTGACCTTTGAACCTGAGTCGCATCGTTACCCGTACTAGAATTGTGAAAGTTTGTACTTCAGGTTCGGACTCTGATTGTTTGTTTGAATAGGGTGACTAGTTCAACTTCGATTCATTGCATGGGCTTGGTAAACTGGGACAAGTGCCGACGCACAGGCAACACGGTAGTTGATAGCGGTTTTACAGAAGGCCCCTTTCTACTACACTAAAAGCGCTATCAACGAAGGTGGTGCCTGTGGGCCGACATAACGTGTCCCACACACGCAAATTTGCGTTTGAAACACGGTCCCTCCACAAAAGGACCGTGTCGGAACAGAGGGCCCGCTTCTTGCCGGAACCCAAATGTCGGCCATAGGTCCACCATGGATGTAAAAAATGGGTCAACGCAGCGTGACCATATTGGTTATTTTACGTCGACCCGGGCCAAGCACCGGCATGCACCAAAGTGGTCAGTCTGAAGTTAGCAGCAGGCAGCAGATCACAATGTATCGCGTTGCAGTTTGTCATGCATGCACTACACTAAAAGAGATTATTCGGTATCTTGGTTTTTTTTTTTGGTTCATTCATGCCTTTCGTTAAGTTTGGCAAAAGTATTAATGACAATCGCAAATTTGTTCTCACTCTATGCTCTTGGAGAGTAGGTAATGAAACCATGAACTTTACAAATACCGGGCTGGGCTTGTTAGTGCCTGCATGTTAGCCGATTTTTTTGTTTGTTTTTTTAGGGCTTCTAGCCCCTTTGTTATATAAAGGTGCCGCAGATCAGCACTGTCGCACAGCCTGTGCGACCTTGTTCAATTGCTGACTTAACATCGGAGGTTTTAAACGAAATTGTTCAGTATTGTTGTTTTTTTTTAATAAAGGTGATGATGATCATGTTCAGTTTATGAAGGTGAAAAACTTCTGTAACTTACGAATGGTTTGCAGCCGATTTTACGCTCTTATCGGAACAAGTGACTTGTTTGTTAGGGGAATGGTTCGAGATCACTTTCTGGGCAACGGCAATGAGCCGGACAATTTTCAACAGAGTCGAGTGTTCCACAAGTTCAAATTAATAAAAGCCCGATCCGCACTTGCAAACGAACTTAATCTATGTTCTACGTTTATAGTTGGAAAGGGGTTTGGTAAGGTTCGTCAGGTCATAAGAAAACTTGTGGAAAACGTGAAACGTCAGTCAGGTGCAGACACGGAGTATGTTGATAACGCTGTCTCGGTTCTATTTAGTTCAGATCGATCTGCAATTTCTAAAAAATCGATGGGTGGGAGGGAGGGCCTATATAAATAAAATTTTTGCGACAACATCAGATTATCGGGGAAAACATATCAGGAAATGACGAGTCCACTCTGTGGCAATTACGAATGAAAAGGGACAAAACGTTAAACTTTGCAAAATCTATTTTAACACTTGATTTTTTTAAGAAAGCCCTTTCTCTGGATATTCTCCCTCAACATATTCAAACTGCTTTTATACCCTGCTACCACTAGATAATGATGAGCAGCACGGTAATGAAGATATTGACAATATAGCATTATGGAATGACAAGGAGGCTGAACACATCTTTATTCATTTAGGTGTGTGTGTGTGTGGGGGGGGGTGTCAGAAGCTGACTATGATGGGCTTGAAAAGTATACCAGGAAACCTAATAATGTCTCCAGAATTCCAAGACTGGGTGCCTTGCGGAGTAATTTAAGACGTTTTCATGAGATGGTAGAAGAAACTGAGAGCAAGAATAAAAAGGGTTTGAACATAAAGGATCTTGAGGGGTTAATTTGGCAACATTTAATTTGTATATTAAGAGAAAATAAATTAGATTTCAACATTGAAGATGAGTTAGAACGTAAAAAACTTGAAGTGATTGTTGGGAGGGAGGCGATACTTTTCAGGATTTCAAAGGGATTTCTCAAAATTTTAAAGTGTTTGCAATAAGTGGGGCAATTCGGGTAATTAAGTATAATGGTGCCGAGGTGTGGCGAGACCCAAATCCCCAGTCCGATGCCAGCCGTATCCCCTTTGCCATCATCACAGCACCGGAAAGCGACACACTGATACAACAAGACATACTTCCTATTCTGAATCTGACTGAGGGCTGGGCCAAAAATAGAATTGGAGGAGTGGTATATCGACGAAAATTAGAGGGTGACGAAAAGTACAAGAATTTGGTTTTGCAACGAAAAAGTACTACAGTATTGAGTCAAATATTTAATCTTTAATTTTCAATAATAAAAAAATTTTAACACACAAATGTTCAATGAGCAGTAAGCAATATACAATGAGGCCAAGTATCAACAGGCATCTGCAAAATGTCCATCTAACTTCCATCACCTGGAACAAAAACAGAGGAACAGTGAAGCAAAATTAGAAAAGGAAAAGCTGAGTATTGTGAAATCTATTGAGAGCATCCTTAATGGCAAAGAACCAGAAAATCTGAATGTCAAAGTCAAAGATAGAGACAGACTGATGATGATTTCAAGAAAATACGAAAGTATAGATGAAGAAATTAAAAAAATAGTTGAAGCAGGTGACTTAGTTGCATATCACAGACACACAATGGCAACAATAATTGAAAACCATACAACAGAAAAATACAGAGTTTTGATAAATCACATGAATACACTTAAAATATTCCCCTCCTAAAAAAGACAGTGAAGGAAAAGTCTGTGGAAGTAAGGAGAGTGAACAAAGCAGACTATCAAAGAACAAACAAAACAAAGCCATTCAAGACAGCCTCTCTGCCATTGAGAATGCTATGTATATTTCTGAAAATCCCACCAGTAGGGTTTGTCAACTGAAAGCACTCTTAAGAACAAAAGGCATTGTCAAAAAATATGGGGGCGGTTACGAAGGTGGTGCATGTACACGCATGATGGACAATGATGTGCTCATGCAGTACACTGCACTGCCGGAGGTAGATACTGCATGGAGCTAACGTAACCAGGAATATTCTGTTGTCAAAACCTACAATGTCAGTTGCCTACCTGCCTAGCCTGCCTTTGTACAGACTAATTACTGACGTAAAACTTAGAAAATTAAAGTAGTTTTTACATGCTCATAGTCAAATTCCTACTCCTCCTGCACTCATCAGGTGAATATGGGCGATCGGCATACCATTGCAAAGCTCTCGAGTTGCTTAACAAAAGTACGTTCTCCAAATTCATGACCATCACAGTTCACAAGAAAAAAGGCGCCAAAAAAAGGAAATCCTTTCGTTTTCCAAAATTCATATTTTTGAATGAAAAAATGGACAAAATCACGATAATCTCAACGTACCTTTTACCGTCGAATTCCAAGAAACTTCTTTCGTCGGGGTAGGAGTGAAAATGGCTTCACTGAAAAGAAATCGGAAAAAACCGTGAAAATCGGCAGAAATTGCACTTTATGAAAATTGTTCCTTGATCGAGGATGGTCCGGGCCATGCCGTTACAGCTGTTGTAACCGCGGCAGTCTGAGATTTCCCAGATTCATCACAGCGCCCTCCCTCTAGCGACCAAAAACCGTATATGCGTTGGTACAAATCAAATGGGATTGTGGGAAAGCTAGCGTCCTGTGTGGTTTACGAAGGGGAGCCAGAAATAGAATGGAGATAACCAGCAGGCGCAGTTTATTTTTAGCAAACACTGACCAAAGTACTCAGGTGTTTTCCTAGGGATATTGGAAGATTGCAAGGGAAATTGATAGGTGCTTGTCAAAGCTAATCTCTAGTACAAATTGATGTGAAACAGACTGATTTATCATGGTGAACACAAGGTTGTGGAAAGACATGTTCAGAGTCGGTCACGCCAAGCGTCGGTGGACGATGTTGATTGCAGGAAAACTTGGAAAAGGATGAGTTATTTGGATAAGTTATCAGCCTGTCACCATTTACAGCATCATTTATTTATCACCTGCCATCTAAGCGAAAAATGAATTAAAATCGTATAATAAAGTTATCACATCAACGTACCGGTATTTTGAGAACTTTGCCGTTGTGAAAATCGTGTTTGCACTACTTTTAGGTAACTGACATGGTAATCATGACAACCAATGTATCTTTGCTCATATGATATTTATATTTAAAAAGCTTACTACGTACCTGGCAAAAAACAGCAACATCCACACTGCCACAAACACATCTTAACACAACCAGTTGCAATTTTTCAGAAGCAGAAATGGACTTGTTGGTCCTCAGGCGGTACGCTACCATGACGGCCAAAGCCGCTGACTCGGAAACATTTTCAAGTTCTTCCAGAGTTATCTACAACAAGATCGATACAAAAACAATTAAGTAACATATGACAACCCTTCCGTCCATCAGACGCCCATCACTATACCCAACCCTTAGGGCCCCTCTCCCTATTCCAGCCACAAAAGCTCTTCTTTCTCCACTCCTACAAAATTGAAATAAAAAATCCCCATTTCCCTCTCACTGCGACCATGTCGGTAGTTCCCCACAGGCCACTCTCGCTGCCTGATCTGCCTGATTTAATTGCAAGTTCTCCCCAGGTAGAATAGTTGCAAAACCTTGTCCGCAAACTTGTTATAAGTCAGTGCCCGCCGGCCGGCCGGCTGAAAAAAATATTTGCGAACACACCTTCCGCAGCTTTGTTTGTTGGACCTTAAAAACTCACATCACGGTATACAGGGATTTAGGGACAGTGGATAACTAAAAAATAACGCACGGTAAACACGACTCAACAACCCCCCCCCACCCTTTCCCATAAACAAAATTTTGGTAACATGAAAATCAGCCTCATTCAGTTCTATATCAGCAAAGCTATACAATAGATAATTATGTCAGTATGAAGTCACGCAGACGCTACCCCTGGTATACCAATTCGAATGAAGAAGTGTGTTCAAAATGATATACTTCACTTGTTAGCTGAACTCAATTCCTTCCCCATCCGCAACACAGAAATAGCGTTTACCATGCGTGTGTTTTAATTATCTAGGACCACTTAGGAACTGGTGTTTAATAGCAATCATGACTAATAAACAATATACGGTACTAACCTTTCTGACAGGCAAGCTGTTGTACACAACTTCCAGCATATGAATATCTGTTAGATAAGTTGCCATGCTGAAATTCGCCACCGCTGGTTTGCTCAGATTTGTCAGTCGTGTACACCGTGTCTGTATGCGTAATGCAGAACATGCCTGCCGCGAAGTTTGGAATGCAAATTTAGCGCCTAAAAGATTCGCACCAATGAGAGATTGCGTATGCCTTGTGTGGATTTGACTAATCCGCTTATCCTCTTGAAATGCGGCGACTCCTCTGAAGTGATGTTTACCGGAAAGATTGATATTCGTTTGCCATAAAGGATTTGTTTGTGTACAACTAGCTCACGTAGGATAAGCTGAGAATTTAGGCAAGAAAATGTCAGCCGTCTATCTTGTGGCTAGATATTAGACACCAGAAGAGTATTCCTTGAGTTATGTTTTTTGTCAGACACCGTAAAACTGAAACTTTTGATGCATAACTGCCGTAATATTACCAGCCTGTGATAAAAAATACCGCACATCGGATATGTCGAGAATTTAAGTTCGAGAGACATAGCTTGCTGATATTGTTTGTAAATATCGGATAAATTGAGTTCTTTTTGACCACCGTATATCCTTTATTTCATAGATATATTTGAATCCCATGATGAAACAAATGGAAAACTTATACCGTACTTACCGTAAAGTACGGGAGAGCGATAGCTAAATTACATTGTTACTAAATATCGGGTAAATAACGAGTATTAAGAGTATTTTTTTTATTTTAACAACCACTGTGCGATCTTTAATTCAAATATTTCTTGAATCCAAAGATGAAACAATATTGAAAGCTTTGATTTCGAAATAACTGTCGTAATATTACAAGTCGGCGATACAAACTACCTCAGCTGGATACTTTGAGGATTAAGCTTGGGGATGAGATTTGAAAGGTATTCAAATGATACACAACAGATATTGCCGTGGTCGTCACACCCCACGAGCGTTCTGCCCTCGAAAAAAATAACCACGTATATTACATAATCCCTCCCCCCTCACAACCTGTTGTCAAAAGGCAGTGGACTTACAAAACCTATAAAACTGCATTACACATAAAATACACTTGTGGATATCGTGGAGTTTTGACCAAAACTGACAACAAAAGACATATACGCATTCAACACCTGGTGACACAAGCGTCATTACTCATATGTGACGAATAGATAGTAATTATATGCTAAACTTCGAAACGCAAATAATTGTTTATTCCCATCAAGGTACTAGGTCGTAGACCACCAAGTGTAAGTGTGTCGCATGTAAAGATTTGTATATCTTATCAACCACAATATATTTCGAGAAATAATTTGAATCCCTAGATAAACAAAACCAGAAATACTGATATCTAACTGTCGCAATATTACTAGCCAGTGATGAAACCATGTTTCGGGAAATCCTTGTCTTTCTAAAACTACCCTGCAAGTTTGCTCCTCATACCTGTGGTCTGCAATTTATCATGTTTATCGACAGCGAAGTCAGTGATGGCATAGGACTTTGACCAGAGCTAAAATGAGCATGTGTGAAAAACACACAAGATCCCCAAGTTGTGGATGAACTCCAATACTGGTGGGTGCGCTTTATATCGGGGTAGTTTCGAGACACCCAAACACACTTCCCGTCAACTTTCTGAAGTGGCAGTAGCAGTAGCAGCCAAATCGGGCAGTTAAACATACTTTATAATTTAAATGAGAATAGTCCGCTGGGAAACAAACTTTGGGTAAAACTGTATTGCGAAAAATAGGAAATAAGTGAAAAAGGGGAAGAGAAAAATGACAGTCGAACTATGGTCCACACTGTGGTTGAACCGAGCCTTACCGCAAAGATTATTTTATCTTTGATGTAGGGAGGTAAGCGAGATTCCACGGTAAAAGTTTCAGTGTAGCCGGAAATCTTTAAAGTCTGTCATAAATTTGTCGTTTGACGAGCCGCCGATTGAATTTTTCAGTGAAATTCGCCAATTGTAATAGGTTTCGAAATTACTTAAAACTATCTTAGTATCTAACAATAAAATATCTCGGCAAAAATGTATACTGGGTTTTCTGTATTGCTCCATCGACAATGCTGTGCATAGTCACTCGCTCTATACAGCCAAAGCCTATTCAGACCACTTAGTGACGAACGTCTGCAACGTCTTAAAATACTGTCTCTCGATTGAAAACACAAGCAGGATGTACTAACTGCTAACATGCATTGAAGAATCCTGGTCCTTGTTGACTGCTAAATGTGTTTATCAATAATTGCCTTAAACTTTAAGCGTTTCGGAACTGGACACACACGGCAAAGTACGCACAACCTATGAATGAATGACATGCATACTTTCACGGTCATGTAGAGCTTTCATAATATTTGGTATAACATGAAACAGATTTCTAGCATCTAAAAGTTATGCAAGCACTGATAATGTTTATGACAGCTTGATATTTAATCATTAACTTATACAGAGAGAGCGAAGAGACAGGGGGAGATTTGTGTTACGATTAAACAGCGTTCTCAACAAGCCGCGATTATGCGACGATCTGGCTTACATTTCTGTTTTGTCGCGGATTTCTGGGCCGTGCGCGCCAATAGTGGCGCGCATTTGAAATTATAAACGTTCGTGTAACTATAGGTATATGGTCGGCCGGCCGTATCATGTGTATACACAGCCAGTACTTCTCACCATGGACGTAAATAACTGACGCGAGTAATAACACTTTATGGTTGAAATCGAGGCAATCTGGAAGCAATGCCTGTCAGAAGGTGTACTCACACCACAGTCACTTGTGATCCGATACACGATATCTGCTACAGCTGTGTGGTATTTATTGTGTATACCACACAGCGGCTGTTGTGTATTGAACCACAAGAGACTCTGGTCCTGACACAGTGGACGTGTTCGCGTTGCACTTGTCCACGGAATTCAAGGAAGGTGGAGGCGTCATGGTCACGATCAAGATTTCCACAGATTAAGACAATAATCCGAAGTACGACAATACAAGAATGCAAACCTTGTTTATCCCTAAGGAATTACATGAACAATTTTCGAAAACAACGAACTCATAGCTGCAATACCGTAGGCCGGGACCGTAGGTTCCGCATTGTAAATGGTATGGGCGGGCCCGACGCGACGTTACAGTGTTCGACTTTTGTTCTTGCAAAATCACGCAACTTTGTCTAGCGTCAGAGATAGTTTATTAAGCCTTTGCTATGTTTGAAATCGTGTATAAACTTTTGGGGAGTGGCGTGTTGTGTGATGTCATCAGGCATTTGCTCGGTTCCTTGCCCACGCGACCTAGTACCTATGACTGGAAATGATCGACAACTGGCCCAGTGCCGATTGATGATATTATTCCAAAAGTAGTTCAGAGGTTTAAACGTGGAACAGTTAGAGGAATCATCATTATCATTGACTTTCTGAGAATCATTCTGTACGCCTGCTAACTTCCTTGACGATAAGAACAAGTATTTTCGACCATTTTCCCGTGAGCCGTAGACGATTTCTGCGATGTTTGCCCGATCGCGCGTACAACGCACTAATACGTTGGAAGTCAAAAGTTCAAATTCGAGTCGGAACTATCGACGCATCGACAACTCACCGAAAAACGGTCGAAAATACATGTTGTCACAGTCGGGTTCGTTAGCAGGAGTAGAAGATGAGTTGTAGATATAGTACGTATAATTTAATTTAATCATTATCTTTTTTATTATCTTGTGAGCTAAATCTACAACACCGGTTGGTGTTTTAGTAAACTGCCAAAAAAGCCAATCCATTGGCTCGCAGCGGGACTGTGGCGACCCGGCGGTGGCAGTCTCTTGATGGGTGGGTACCCACGCTCGTTAGCAGAGTTTGAAATGTACCCCTTTTCCCAGAATTTTTCTCTGAAAATCACCCCCTTTTTTGGGAAAATCTGGGAGAAAATCACTGCGAAAAACACCCCCTTTTTTCCGATATCTGGAAGATTTTACCTAAATGTTTGCCAAGACATTTGAATACCATAATTTACCAATTTCAACGTGTGCTGACTCTTGGTGAAAAAGGAACACATAATACACTAGCTTAGCATGGGTTGACTTTGTGTTTGATGTGCATTTTGATGTGATGTGTAACGGACTGCCTTGTGCATAATGAAAACTTGAAATACAGTGATCGTTCAGTGTTTTGTCTTCACCATATGTTCACACTCATATACAATCACTTTTCTGATCCGTTTTGATCTTGTATTAGTTGATGGCTCTTGAGTTATTAGACATCGTCCGTCATCTATAGCTGCAACAGATACATGTGGGGTACGCTTTTTTTTGGTCTGACATTATCCAGGAATTCCTGGAGATTTAGTTTGACTGATTCTGCTAATTTTGCTAAGAACCAGACCTATTGTCAGAGGGAGGGTGATCTGAAAAAGTACCCCTTTTTCTCGATTTCACGGACCTAGACGTCTCCCTGATGTCCAACGAAAATCACCTCCTTTTCCGCGAAATTTCTAACGAGCGTGCGTACCCAGCTGCTTCGAGACTGCCACCTCCGGGTGTGGCGATGACCCCAATGACCCTAGCGCGTTCGATACATGCCACAAGTACCGCTGCGATAGCACAGCTACAGCCTACCCTGCCACAAAAAACTACTTTTTCACTTTTAGGAGCACCCATACCACCTATCACCAACATCATGATTTTGCCAGCTTGTGATGTACCTGCCCTCCATGTTCTGTCTACCGGTATCGAAAATGAACACGAAATTTGTCACTATCAATGGAGACCAACATGCAACTACGTCTTGGCGGTTATTTTCGATGAGTACACTCTCCGTAATCAAAGCGTCAGTTTACAGGCCATATTTCATATTTCAGGCCGAGAAAATATTATGACTAGAGCAGAAACAAACTGGCCAAACTTCTAAGAAAATATTGTCTAGTTGGAAAACTTTAAATGATACTATAGACAATAATATCGTTAGGATCGTCTGGTCTAACATATTTTTTGGCGCGACATGGTCTTACACTTTGTTCAACTGAACTTGACAACTTTTTCGATATACCGGTATATTGACACTGCGCTAGTCGCACCCGGGACTCGTGTCCGGAGCCGTGAAGTTGATTGCGTTCAAAATTCAAAGTATACGTCGCGTAACCCCGGGGCCCCCCCCGGGCGCGTAACCAATATATTTACTGCATTAGTAATGTGATTTAGCCAACGATCCGACGTTTGCAAGCATACGTTTGGAATCATGAACGTTGCCTGTAATTCCAGATGCTTAAGTTCCCTTGCCATTTTGACGGCTTTAATCTTTAAGGGGCAAAAACTCCCGTCACAAATTGATCGCTACCATTTCCACATAGCAACTTGAGCACTTCAATGAATATTATGTGTCAGTTCAAGGTTTTTTGGACAATTGACAACAAAATGTCACATGAAACCAAACTACATAATGGTTTACAATGGCCGATGTTCTGTCTTTATATGCGGGGAAGTTTGACTACACAGGCAGGGGTAGCGCTAGGATTTCAAAGTTGTTAGCCACATATTCCTTGCGTGGCGAATTGGTCATACATCTTGTTAGCCACACACAACTTTCTTTAGCCACACAAAACTTTTGTACAATAAAAACAAAACAAATATTTTAAGGTCTCATCTTGTTTGAAGTGCCATAGACTTCACGTGCAATCCACCCCTACCTACCTCCTCCCCCCTCTTCTCAGACAAGGACTTTTTGAATGCAACTGCTTGTTATACTTCTTCAATAAGACTGGTGCAGTTCATTTTATGTGATAAGGAATCCTAGCAACCCATATGATTCAATTAGTAAAACCAACAGAGGTAAACTATTGTGCAACACACACTGCATAAAAACCCTATAATACTTACTGTATTAACATGGATTATTGCCTGTATTTTAGCTGAATAATGCATATACAGATGAATACAGTCAAGAATTCATTTTTTGTATTCAGCAAGCCTGTATTCATGTGGATTCGTGTGAATTCACGTGAATTATACTATAATACAGGCAACTCATTAATGTGAATTTATCTGAATTATTGGGTTTTCATGCAGTGACATACACACAAATACAGGGCTTCCTTTCCCCATCGTTTGAACTGCAAGTATAATAGAATGAAGAGCTGAAGACAAAAATAGTTAACTAATTTTTTATTGATCAAATTTGGTGTTTCGACCAACTGACATTAGTTTGATTCACGTACGTACAACATATGTTTTCGATAACTTGCCTTGATTTAATCGTGTCTCGTAGTCATACTGTGTTAGTCAATCTGTTTTCAAAGTTGGATCACGTATTTCTGTCTAAATAGAAAGAAACCACAAAGTATTGAGATAAAAGTTTCAGGCCTGGTTTATTTCAGTTAAAAAACACAGTGTTTTCAATTGGCTTCGAACTCACAAAATACGGTTTCCAGTCACCTTGTGGTGATGCAACAGACACATGTCAGACGCAACGCGACGTAGGATATATGTCACGATGTCAACAGAAACAACACATAAATTTGCAAACGAACTGGGTCGACCGTCATGGCCGGCTCTCTCTCTACAGTCTGGATAAGGCAACGATATCAACAGTCTGCATGAGCTTATTTGCAAGTCACTTGAAAATCAACAGAATACACTTCAGTTTAACTAAAATCTTACAAATTTCTTCATCATGCACATTGAAAGAAAACCTCAACCACTGGGACTGTCTGGAGCGTTCAGCGTCACGCAATGATCTGATGATGGCCATGCTGCCATCCAACGATACGTTCAGTCGCAATCAACTTAGCTAGCAAATCGCTCGATTTTTCCATAGAATATTATCAAAAAAGTGGTAAAATCTACCGTTTCTATCACTCAGAGAGCAATAGCTGTACATGATATAATCGTCTTCTGTGTCTGAGTTGCGGAAAAGCTATCATAAGGTCTCTCGACTCTCGCTCTTGTTCAGTACACAGCAGCGGGACAGCTGACCTGATTAAATATTCACGTAAACCACTGACCCCTTCTCGGAAAGTTCGCATATATTACTGGAACTCGTCATTGTTAGGATGGATGATGTCATTATTTTAGTCCTTATATGGTACTAAAGTGGGTTCAAAGGGTAAAGAAAAAGCTTTATGGCTTGCCGAGTTTGGCGTACCTTAGCTGGACAAAACACACAGTACGCAACCACTGTCAGTATCGTAAACTTACGTGGCGCTGAGAGCGGGATATAGTCACATTGATTTCATCACCTGATAGTATCGCATCGTCCACCGTGAATTTGACCGGGGTCTTTGAGTTTGAGGCCAGTTCACCACACTTTCATGAGCGTGGCGAACCAAGAAGACATTTTATTCTCCACCCAGCACTTTCTGTTGCATTTTACGAATGTGGCGAGCGCTAGTGCGACCCCCATGACAGCTAACCGCACACCGCAATGTTGGGGACCTGAAGTCCCATAGTCGTAACTATGTTAGTCAATCTGTTTTAAAAGTTGGATCACGTATTTTGACAAGCATACCACAAAAGCAGTCTCTAAACAGAAAGAAACCACAAAGCATCGAGAGAAAAGTTAATGATCGGTTTATTTCAGTTAAAAAATACAGTGTTTTCAATAGGGTTCAAACTCACAACCTACGGTTTCCAGTCACCTTGCGGAGATGTCACAGAGCCACGTCAGACGTGGGAAATGTGTCACGAGGTCAACATTACCAACACGTAAATCTGTAAACAAACTATAGCTATAGCTCATCAGTACTGGCGATCTCGCTACAGGTTGGGGAACGCGGCCACGATATCAACAGTTTACATGAGCTTATCGACTGCAGTCTAATTAAAATCTTACAAATTTCTTTATCATGCACATTGTGGGCTAAGAAACACTAAACCACGGTCTCCATCATGAGCGTTCAGCACCACGCAATAGCAATGCCGCCATGTAGCCCTGCATACGATGCTGTGTGGTGTGTTCCGCTACAGCTAATCGCCCCGCTCACCACAGCGGGGCGATTAGTTGTAGCGGAACACACAGCATCGTACGCAGGGCTATGCCACCATGATGCCATTCTTCGACGCTACGTTCGATCGCAGTCAACTTGGTTTGCAAATCGCTCCATTTTTCCATAACATATTCTCACAAGAGTGGTAAAATCCGCCATTTCTGTCACTCTGAGAGCAATAGTTGTACAGGATATAATGGTCTTATGTGTATGAGTTTTCGGAAAAGCTTTCAAAGGTCTCTCGTTCAGTGCACGCACGGCAGTGTGACCGCCGACATAGTGTGACCTGATTAAACATTCATACACACCACTGACCCTTCTTTGAAAGTTCGAATTAATTACTGGAGCTTTTCGCCACACTTTCATTACCGTGGCGAACAAAGGAGACATTTTATTTGCCACTCCGCACTTTCTGTCGCATTTTGTGAATGTGGCGAGCGCTAGCGCGAGCCTAGCTCTGCATGTACCCGGCAGCCCTGCCATGCAGAGCTAGCGCGAGCCCTGATTTAATACACTGGCTTTCCTTAGTCTAAGCATGGAGCTTTCTACCTCCATGGTCTAAGGTCTCTAGACATTCACGTCAGATGAAAATAATACTCATTATCAAGTCAGATCGTCAAAACATATCTTTAATTATCTGAAAAAAAAACCCATAATTTATTCATCATTTACGCTGGAAGCAGGCCCGTCTGGCCGTTGCTGACTGCTGAGAACATGACAAAAACAGACGCAGCAGTCTGTTTTACCGATAGGTGGCGCAAAGAGTAAAGCAGACATCGTGGCACTAAACACGCTTATCGAGAAAGAGTGATAACACACGCTGAGCGGAAACGAGTAACTGGCTTGAACTCGTAATGTAAATTACACGAACCCTTTGTTTACTCGCTGTAAACAGTTAGATAACTTGCGGGAAATCCGCAGATAAGGGAAAGAAACTTTTGTCCGGTAGGGTATATAATACAATTTCTGAAAAAAAAATTGCAAAGGGAAATTAAAACTATTTCAAATAAGGAGAAGCAAACTGAAACTTACCTGGTGATGAAGCTTCCAATGCCAAAACTGGTCTTTGGCTTGGATCGATAATCCAACGACGTGCAGGCTGTAGGGACATCCTCTTGATACAATCTTCTAATCCCGTCTGGAAAAAGAGTTAGGATGTGTTCAATGGCCAGTGAAAACAAAACATACAAAATATGAGAAATAACAATTTAACCATATAATTTTTGAAAAATAAATTCCAAAGGAAAATTGAAACTATTTCAAATAGGGGGAAGCAAACTGAAACTTACCTGGTGATGGAACTTTCAATACCGAAACTGGTCTTTGGCTCCGATCGATTATCCAACGAAGTGCAGGCTGTAGGGACATCCTCTTCTTATTCGGTCTGGAAAAAGCGCTAACATGTGTTCAATGCCCAGTGAAAAGAAATCATAGAAAATATGGCAAATAAAAATTTAACCATACAATTTTTCAAAGAGAATTCAGCCTGATAAAAGTGTGAATAACACGAGTTACTGACTACAAATGACATGAAATTCCAAAAACATAAATTTCAACAATGTCAATTTTCAGGAAATAATCATCAAAATCAATTGGCAATGGGTATTCTAATAATCCTGGTCACTGGCATTGTGCCATCGACATTGTGATAGAAATGGATCCCAAACTTTCAGAACTTGTCCCACACTATGCGATATTACACAAGCTGTGATTGGATGATAAACAGTCTTTTGTTCCACACGCAAAATATTATCCAATTGCATGGTGGGTAACACACTGACTGTGGAACTACAAAGTTAGCTGATTGGATTACAGTGGCAGACAACAGCATTCTCAAGATTGTGGACAGTGTACGTCATTTGTGACAGTTTCATTAAAGTAGACCGAATTTTCCAAATAACTGATGAACACAAGGCCAATGGGAACTTGTAGTGGAGGTTTTTATTTTTTGCAAGACATCAGGTCGATGGCAGTATTTGAAGTATTGACAGTGAAACTTGCCAGGGAGTTTGTGTTAGTGACTCGGAACAGTGGATGACCGCAAAGTAGGATAGGTGGTGATACAGTTAACCATTCAATGTTTCCATAATCAATTTAATGCATTTTGTTGTCATGCCAGAAAAAGACACACACACAAAGGACCTGGGATCAGATTTCGCACACTCCTTTTGGATATTTTGTCTCACAAATGCCCTTGACTGATGTTAGAAAAAATATCCCAAACTCTTGAGAAATCTGCTCCCATATGGCATGCATGTGGGGAGGGGGATGAAATTGTCTTAATTGACAAACTCTAAAAAACCAACCTTCTCATCAAACTTCAAAGGCTGTACGGCAAGTTGGGCTTGGAGATTGGTTTTCCAGCGGTGTTTGTCCTATGTGTTGATCCTCGGCAACCACTGGCATTGGCAAGCTGTAATTCAAGACATGCATTTGACACAGTAAAAACACAATGTGAAAACAATTATTACCCCATCAGCTTACAATGTTCTCTCCTGTATTGTTTGCTGGGTGTACGTTCTGAGCAAAGGAAGCCCTTGCCTCACACCCTTACGGACATGAGATTGTGAAGGTGTGAAAGACTGTTTGCCCGTATTAAGATAAGTCATCGGCTCAACTTCGAAAAGCCCAAAAAAGTCGAACGAGTTGGGCTTGGGGTACATGCCCACCTGTAACTATTACTTGTGTTTTATCTGGACAAGGGGGGTGATACGCAATGCAAGACAGTGACGTAAGCTAACTTCAACACCCAAAGAGTGATTTTATCGTACAACATACAAACTAGTACAGACTTTCATGTTTAATGTTGATAAGCTTTTAAAGGATATACTTCACGCCCTCAAATTTAATGACTGGCAGTATTTTAACAATTTGTTACAATTGCAAATAATCAACATTGGAATTAGTACATGTAAAATTCATGCTGTAAATGCCTTGAGCCAATCACATGTAGAACAGTTGCTCTTAAGGTCAACTGATTACCCTTTGAATTCTGTATTTATCATGCCAAAATTTTTGTGCAACACTTTACATGTTTATTAATTTTGCTGTAATCCTTTTAATACTTTTTGACCAAATGGACATCACATTTCATAGACTTTCCATTTTTTTTCAAAATTTGGGCAAAAATCTGCAAAAATTCTGGATATAATTAAAGATGCTTAAAATTAACTTTGATGCTCAAAGGGTAAACAATGATAAGGGCATTATGATAGGGGTATGAAAAGAGACTGACAAACTGTGTTTATGAAATCTAACAGTTTTCCTCATAAATTTGTGAGAAATGACAAGTATTCATCAACAAAATGCTTTAAATTTGTATAAATGAATACCCTTTATGTTTGAACATTCACTATGGCAAGAGTACATATATATATAAGAAACATTAGCCTTGATTCATAAACCATAAGGTTAGCATAACCTGCATGGCCAGTATTGAAAGCAGGGAAAGACACGAACAGTTGTCCGATTGCCTAGGGCAAGTGGAAGTTCCATTCGGACAAGTGAAACGCTGATGCCACTTGCCCCACGGGAAAAGTGAAAAATAATTACCCAGAAATCATATCCATGAGATCAGTTTTCTGATGTGGGAACACCGACTTAAACAACAAATAATAATCATTTTACGTCATTATGCAAACTAGCATAAAGTTTTTCACAAAATTGCATGATCGCTTTCAATAAACAATATCATCGGTTAATTACCGTACGCTGGTTGAGCGTACGTCCACAAAATTCCTTGCCCTCACAAGACCAGGTTATGATGTCACATGTCTATACGATCAAAACGGAGACACACGCAAAGTTTGTGTGTGTTGTATGAATGTTTACAACACCCTAAAATAAAACAAGTCATTGACAATGACACAGTCCCCACTTTTACTTTAATTACAAGTCCTCTGAGAGGAAAGAGTCCTCTTCATAAATTAGGTCTGTGATTAAAAATACTGCGACACAGACAGGGCTTAATGGCCAAAAATGAGTTCCATGGTGGTGAAAACAAAAAACCAATATAAGCCGCCATACTAATTACAAAAGGTCATTAAAATGAATCAATTAGTACTTAATCGACAGGATGCTGCCAAACATTTTTGCATCCTATCCTGACACTGACAGATTATCACCGGTACCATATTTCATAAAGTTTGATGCAGTACTTTGGACATTCACCATAAAGAAAATCCATTATGTAAATGCAAACTAGCAATTGATTTATATCTATAAATGATACCACTAAGCATCATTGATTTGTATTTACAACACTATGAGATCAAAATCTGTACAAGTTTCATCAACCTTAACCCTTTTCCTGCCAGACAGCATCACTTCCCCATTAGCCAAGTCAGTAAAAAGCGGTATTGAGCCAAAGCATGATGTATTTTCACCCACTTGGCTTGGTCTGTTGTAGCGTCTTTATTAAAACAAAATCAAGTTTACAGTATTTGAGTTTTCAACAGCCTTCAAATGTTCAATGTTATGTTAAATACACCATATGGAATATGTTGTGTTTCATTATTTTTAATCATCTTGACTTGATGGTGAAATATGGACTTGGCAGGAAAAGGGTTACCGCAGTATTTGTGGATATATCACTCTAATTAGGAAAGTTCATTACATATGCAATTAAAAATTAATTAACTTGACACTGATAAATGTCTTTTACACTGTTAAAGCAATGTGAGCTTAACATCTTTATCAAGTTTCATGAAATTTGATGCAGTATTTCTTGACATATCAGACTAATTACGAAAATTTAATAATTGACATGATACTGCTACATGCCGTGAATCAAATGGATGTGCATATCTATGACATAGGTCAATGTCCTTGTGCCAACTTTGAATGATACTGGTGGAAATGTGTCTCAGTTATAGCTCTGTACATGACAAAACCGTAACAAAATGGCCAACAGGCAGTCATTATATTGCATTGGACTGTGAAACCAATAGACATGCATATTTATGACATGTTAGGTCAATGTCCTTGTGCCAACTTTGAAAAAAATCAGTTGATACATATCCAAATTATAGCTCAGGCGATGACAAAATCATAACAAAATGGCCAAAAGGCAGCCATATTGCATTTGATTCTGAAACCAATTGACATGCATGCATATTTATGACATTGGTCAATGTCCTTGTACCAACTTTAATAAAATCCGATGATACATGCCTGAGTTATGGCTCTGTACATGAAAAATAGTAACAAAATGGCCGCCATGCGGCCGTATTGGATAATATTGTGAAACAAATTGACGTGCATATGTATGATGTAGATCAATGTCCTTGTACCAACTTTGAATAAAATCAGTCGAGATGTCCTTGAGTTATGGCTCAGTACAAAATCATAACAAAATGGCCGCAAGGTGGCCATATTGGACCATATCACACACAAAAAAATAGACGTGCATATGTATGACATATGAAGTAATCCTTGTACGAAGTTTGAATGAAATCACTCCAGGCATCTCTGAGATATCTGTGTGAACACACGGACGTATGGACGGTCGGACACACGGACATGACCAAATCTATACGTCCCCCAGACAGTGTCCATGAGGACAAAAAAGAATTGGCACAGGCATAATCTCAGATATCTGCATTCATGAGCCCCTATGAATGGACACAGCATTAATATTAATTTCATCCTGGAACGCCTGTGGATCATACCCGGAGGGACGGACATGACCAAACCTATAAGTGTCCCTGGGGACTAATAAGGTAGCGAAAATTAGCACCAAAAAGGAGGACTTTTACTAACACGTACTCTATAATGCAATGTTCAGTGGCATTCATGGGTGGCATTGTGGAAAGACTGCATGCAAAGATGACAGTATGGTCACGAGCAAGCTTTGGTGTTAACTAATAACTGGTCCAGTCTTTGAATTTTCAATGAACACTGACTTATTTCGCAGGTCAATAAGCCAAAAGTTACTTGTCCGTGGCAACCAACCTCTTTGTTTGTGAATTTTTTCCCATTCTAAAATGACTGTCAAGAAGCAATCGGACAGAATTGTCAGCTTTCAAAACATTGAAAATTCACTCACACCCTTAAGTTGTTGATTTAAAGTTACTGAATCTGCGCATGAGCATTCAAAAGACCACCTAGGTCATCAGATAAACGGGATACTGGTACAGTGTAATGTAATGATAACTTCATAGTGGTGAGGGATGATATACGCAGTGTGAAAAACATGGAAGAGAAGTACATTATTTTCATGAAGCTTCAAAACATTCCTTTATAACTTCTAAAGATTTTTTCTTTCTGTATAGTTCAGTTAAGACTGAAAAAATACCTTGAAGGTACAGTGGAAGTGGCTGTTATTATTTGTACATTATTATAGCCCTAAGAAAGTAAATGTAAAAGCATATTAAATATTATATTTTTTCATGAATATTAATGATCATGAATATTAATGAGCTGTCCAGCACTCTTGGAAGTCTGTGGAGAATAGTGAGAGAGTAACTGACATTTTTGATGAATAACATAATAAAGTTTTTGAAATAAAGTGTATGAAATAAAAAATCAATGCTTTTGCTTTTTTCAAAACACCTAATTTTACTGGGCAAGTGGTTTTCCAATTCGGGCAAGTGAACTTATCCCCCCCCCCCCACCTTGCCCAAAGAGCAAGTGGATAAAAAATAAGTGTCTTTCCCTGAAAGATCCATGGGCAACAGAAACAAATGATAGGTAGGCAAGGGGCTACAAATATGGCTTTGTTTGACTGGTTTTAGTGTAAAAAACAAAAGAAACTTTCAGTATTACAAAATCAGACAGGTTTCAAAATTTCATTTTCATGTTTAATTTTAGTGACCACTATGACATCTTGTATGGAATATTTGGACCCCCTAAGTTACTGATTTTTCTCAACCAAGAGCAGCCAAAATTCAGATCCATTTCATACAGCATTGGTTTAACTTGTACATAAAAGTTGATTATTTACAAATCCAGCATGGTGACCACCAAATTTTAAAGCTGCAAAATAATCACTTTGAAATAAAGTATCAGTTGACCAATTTTCATCAAAATGACATGGGATATCACAGAGGTACACAAGTAACAATATTTGTCAAATTATTAAATTTTAACATGGCACACGTGTTCAAGGTTCAAGTCCAAAATAAATTCATTAAAATCATAAATTAACGGGTTTTTATATAGTTTATGTTGAATTCTTTATTATATTATATCATGCTACCATGCGCCATTCTGATTGGACGAGAGCTCATTCCACCGCTGCTACAGATAGCGGCGGTAAAACGGGCCCCTAAACCAGCATTTTTTAAAATTGCCCGGTCGGTGCATTTGAACGTACCTATCTAAACCATAGACCCCCGAGAAAAACCGTAACAATCCACTTTGTTTCAGAGACCGACGACCAAATTTTGATACACAGATAAACTGTGGGTCTGTAACTCACCTCTTGGTGTAAATAAGTTGGGATCAATAATAAAAGACATCACTAAAGCAGTACATTTGGGGGGTGATGCATACAAATACTAGCGCGACAGCGCACCGTGCACTTTGCTTGATATTTCAGGAGTCGAGATATCCTACCGCTTGATATATCCTACCGCTCTTTAAAATGAAGCTTAGTATTCGTTCACACACTAATAAATTGACACTTCCTCACAGTAATGGTATGTCAGATATTCTTTACCAAAGCTTGGGCTGTAACAAACTGGAATGTCCTAACGATGTACACCAACCAAGAAGTTCAAAACAACAATGGGATGACTCCTGGTGACTGCGGCAAAATTTGACATCAAATGCAACTAGCAGTGTGTCAGCGTCCAGCTCTTGCGGCATCGGACAACACACTCTGCACAACTATTCATCACAGTTACAGTCATCGCACGTTTGGATTATATCAAAACTGCTTCTTTTTTTGTACAATTAACATCCAAATTATCCATCAACAAGTCATCGTTGATGACACAGTCCCCACTTGTTAATGGGTACTTTGATTACAGGTCCTCAGAGAGGATAGAGTCCTCTTCATTAGGTCTGTGATAAAAATACTTTTGAATAAATTCGCTTGGTACATGTCTGAGCTGTAGTTCAGGACATGAAAGAATCGTAATAAAATGGCAACATGGCGGCCTTATTGGATCGTATCACAGAACAAATCTATGTGCATATGTATGACAGACATCCAGCTCTATGGGTTTGCTCAGAATTAGATATATGCATAATTAATGAGGTACAGTATGAAGCATCATAAGGTCTCCCATCATACCATATATGAAGGGTGTACCACTTGTGGTTCCTGAGTTATGGACAAATATGTATATTTGAGGTCAAAGGTCATGTGACATTTTGTCAAAAAAATTGTAGTGCTAAGTTATCCCTATATACTAAAAATCAGACCGCTTGCCCAGAATTGGATGTGTGCATAATAAATGTGGTAAAGCGTGTGTTGTCATAAGGTCTCCCATCCTACTAAATATAAAGGACATAGCACTTGTGGTTACTTATTTATTGACATAAACATATATTTTAGGTAAAAGGTCATCGAGGTCACATGACATTTGGTCAAAAAATTTCTCTCCTATAGTTTTCCCTATATACCAAAAATCAGACATCCAGGTCTATTGGCTTGCTCAGAATGAGATATGTGCATAATTAATGAGGTACAGTATGTGGCGTCATAAGCTGTATTTCCTCTGCCACTCTCAAATTCGTAAAATTACTAATTTTTTAGATGACTTACTAATTTTTTTCATTGTTGATTCGTAAATATTCGAATGCAAGGAAGCAGCTGGTTGATTGAGAGCTCAAGGCCCCCAAACCTCGAAATTGTTCTGTCTAAGCACATGTTGTACTTAATATGAATTTGATTGAATGATATTCTGTATAGGAACGGTTAACTTTGCTTATGAATTTCAAAATTTACGAAAAGTTTCAATACCCAATTCGTAAATTTACTAAAACATTTCAGAAGCCAGAGGAAACACAGATAAGGTGTCCAATCATACCAAATATGAAGGGTGTAGCACTTGTGGCTACTGAGTTATGGACAAATATGTATATTTGAGGTCAAAGGTCACCGATGTCACGTGATATTTTGTCAAAAAAATTGTATTGCTAAGTTATCCCTATATACCAAAAATCAGACCTCCAGCTCTATTGGCTCGCTCAAAATTAGAAATGTGCATAATTAATGAGGTACAACATGTGGCGTCATAAGGTGTCCAATCATACCATACAGGAAGGGTGTAGCACTTGTGGTTACTGAGTTATGGACAAATATGTATATTTGACGTCAAAGGTCACCGAGGTCACGTGATATTTTGTCAAAAAAAATTGTATTGCTAATTTATCCCTATATACCAAAAATCAGACCTCTAGCTCTATTGGCTCGCTCAAAATTAGATATGTGCATAATTAATGAGGTACAACATGTGGCGTCATAAGGTGTCCAATCATACCATACAGGAAGGGTGTAGCACTTGTGGTTACTGAGTTATGGACAACTATGTATATTTGAGGTCAAAGGTCACCGAGGTCACGTGATATTTTGTCAAAAAAATTGTATTGCTAATTTATCCCTATATACCAAAAATCAGACCTCTAGCTCTATTGGCTCGCTCAAAATTAGATATGTGCATAATAAATGAGGTACAATATGTGGCATCATAAGGTATCCCATCGTACCATACATGAAGGGGGTAGCAATTGTGGTTACTGAGTTATAGACAAATATGTATATTGGAGGTCAAAGGTCACCAAGGTCACGTGACGTTTTGTCAAAAAAAAATTGTATTGCTAAGTTATCCCTATATACCAAAAATCAGACCTCTAGCTCTATTGGCTCGCTCAAAATTAGATATGTGCATAATTAATGAGGTACAATATGTGGCGTCATAAGGTGTCCCATCATACCATATATGAAGGGTGATAGCACTTGTGGTTACTGAGTTATGGACAAATATGTATATTTGAGGTCAAAGGTCATCGAGATCACATGACATTTTGTCAAAATATCCGAGATATCTGCGTGAACGGATGGACTCACGGATGGACGAACAGACTGACATGACCCAATCTCTAAGCCCACTGGACTTCATCCGTGGGCACTAAAAATTGTGTCACTGCATCCTTTTTGCAATATGAATACGATGAGAAACTAAATTTTTATTTTTCGTGGCCTTATGCATGGGAGTGTAAGGAGATCTGCCTTATACATGGGTGTCTATGGACGTGTAAACAAAAAATATGCAAATTTCACCACGATTTTCCCAAATTTGGGAAAGGTCACTCCTATGCACTTCCATACCAAGTTTCAAATCAATCGGACTTGTGGTTTCAGAGAAGAAGATTTTTTGACCAAAAATGGAAGAAAATTACAAAAAAATTCATGAAAAATAGCAAGTCCAAGATACTGACCCAAGATGTGCACGATCATTTCAGGTCAGCCCGAAGTACTTACATGCTAATTTTTCATGAAATCTGCTCAGTGGTTATTGAGTTTTTCAATTTTGACTGTTTTTACATTTTTCACTGAATTTGCATATTTTTGGCTATGACAACTTCATTTGAACAAAATCTCATCTACAGCCCATCATCCATGTACACACCAAATATCAAGATGAAATGTGCAGCGGTTTTGGAGTTTTTGATGTTGACGGACAGACATACAGACATACAGATATACAGACATACATACATACAGACAGTTCCCTAGCCTATAAGAATAGCTTCCATTGCCATATATACATATGGCTATGGGAGCTAAAAACCTCTCCGATAAGGAATGAAGTCAACTAAAAAACAGCAACAGAGTTGAAATACGGGTTTCTAGCAATCTTTCTTGTGATCTTATGCCTTATGTGAGATATTGGTCCACAGGCGGTTGAAGATTGCATTACACGCGCCAACCCAAACTCACTGCATGGACATCACATTTACGAAATCGAAGTCCAAAAGCAACTGCATCCATGTTAGAATAAGATAGGTTTTCCATCACACGGGAGCATATCTCCACAAATTTTGCACAGATAGCGTTGTACTGGCATTGGAAAAAGGTACATGTAATGTGGGCAGTTTCCCTCGCTATCGATAGGAAATGCATGGAGTGAGACACACTTCCGGGTTCGTAAAATATAGCGTCAAGGACACTGAAGCTCCTCAAGTGTGAGGACAGTTCAAGTAGTTGGTTGTTGGTAAGCAGTAATTGACTTGGAGGCATGGGGTTGGGATATGGAATACACAAGATTTGTGTTTGATACATTTAATTGTATACCGGTATACGGCATGATTCGGCTCATTAATATAAGTTGCATACATTGACACCAATCTGTCCTGATGGAGTACATGGCGGTTTATATCAGGCGACCAGTAAAGTGAGTAAGCGCTATTTGCTGCATTGGAATGCAGGTGAGCCACCGTAATTTCTTTGTTAGCACTCTAGTGAAAATTGCTTCATTGTGTTTTTCCACATTTACATTTGTAGTATACAAGTGAATTGTATTTTCACATTGATCTGCTTGACCAGAAAATTCATAAGCCTTTTGCTGAAGTAGGTTTATCTCTTCTTGTGTATATTGGCCAACTCTGAGACGATTAACTAAGTAATTCTAAAAAATGTTTATCATTTTTCTGCTGCATAATATCTGTCAGTTCATGGACTGTAAAGTACTTTTTCCAGAGGTTTATTGATAAAGGGCAATATCCCATGTAATACGGCTAGTTTTAGATCTCTAAATATCCATCCATCCATGACAGGTTTGAGTTGCAACATATCACCTGCAGAGACTATTGACACACCACCAAATATCTGTTTATTTCCTTTGATTTTTTGAAGACGGAGATTAATAAATTCAATAGACTGTTACCAACCATGCTATGGTTCATCAATAATGACAACTGATAAATTCATACATTTTGTTCGTAGATATTTAATTTGTCAGTGTTTAAAAGTTTATAATGAAAACCTTGACTTGCTGGTATTTTAAAGCAGAATGAAATATAGCTGCAAATCAGCAATGACCGGGTTTCGAGACATCTCGGTGCTCAGGGGCAATAGAGAAATAAATATGCAAAAAAGATGAAAAGCTGCAGTAGTATTTGTGAAATCGAGGTCAAAAGGTCATCAAGGTTATGTATATTGTCAAAACAAATTGTATCCCATAATTATCCCTATATACCCAAAATCAGACCTCTAGCTCTATTGGCTTGCCCAGAATTAGACATGTGCATAATTAATGAGGTACAGGATATGGCATCATAAGGTCTTTCATCATACCGAATATAAAGGGTGTAGCACTTGTGGTTACCGAGTTATGGCCATATATGTTCATTTGGGGTCAAAGGTCATCCAGGTCACATACTATTTTGACAAAAAAATTGTATCTCATAGCAATCCCTATATACCTAAAATCAGACCTCCAGCTCTGTTGGTTTACCCAGAATTAGATATGTGCATAATTAATGAGCTAAAGGATGTGTCATTGTTAGGTGTCCCATCATACCAAATATGAAGGGTGTAGCCCTTGTGGTTACTGAGTTACGCACATATATGTATATTTGAGGTCAAAGGTCATCAAGGTCATGTGATATTTTGTCAAAAAAATTGTATCCCATATGTATCCCTACATACCAAAAATCAGACCTCTATCAGACCTCTACCTCTATTATTAAGCCCAGAATTAGGTATGTCCATAATTAATGAGGTACAGGAAGAGGCTGGTCATGTGACATTTTGTCAAAAAACTTTGCTCCCATACGGTAGTTACCCCTATGTACCAAAACACATTGTAGTTAACAGCCAGTTACAGTGAAATTCGATCAAGCTGCAGAACTTCATTAACCAGGGTGTTTGTTTTAATCGATGTGTATTTTTACGACATCAACACACTGGGCTTGATGTGGTCTTGTTCACATCTTTAATCAGCTACATGCTCTCAGTTACACAACGCACAAGGGCCACTCCATGCATGTCAGACAGAGAAACATAAACAAATCACCACACTTTGCATTGTCATGTATCTTTCTTTTTTTATTGGTGATGAACAAGTGAGCGTGAAAGTTCAGGTAGCTTTGGGAATTGAGCGGCTAGACCAGCATCATATAAAACTTACATGTTCCAAATACATTTGTAAATGTATTTGTGGCGTTCCTGATTGGACTTAATAAGTTCCTGATTTGACTCAATGTTGCAAGAACCTTTTCAAGATAGTGATTCTAATTACATAAACGTAAAAAAGAAATACTGTTTGTTACAAGGCATCCTTTTCACTGAAACACTCGCAAACATGATTAATATGATGTGTTCTATTGCATGTAGCTTATTTCCTTTACACCATTTACTAATAGACAAACTGTTTCACTATTATTTCTATTTTTAGCTTTGAGGTATTTTAAAGTTGTAACAGCACTAGTACGTTCTCTTTTGTTCTGTTTTTGAGGTATACTGTATCCTCACAGTAATTCATCATTATATTCATTGGTAAGAACTAGGATTGCAATGATTAGACTGTTGTTAGCAACAGAAAACATTGTATCCAAAGAGGAATTCCAAATATTGTTTAACATGAAGATTCACTGAGACTGGGCAAATGAAAATTTCAAAACCTTCCTGAACTTTCACACTGACTTGTTCATCGAGAATAAAAAAGAAACATACATGACATTGCAAAGTGTGGTGATTTGTTTATGTTTCTCTGTCTGGCTTACAGTGGAATGGCCCTAGTGTGATGTGTAACTGAAAGGTCACAGCAGCTGATTAGATGTAAACAAGACTGTCAATGTCCTAAAATCGCTGATACACATCGATTACAACAATACCTTGGCTAATGAATTTTTGCAGCTTGATCGAATTTCACTGTAATTGGCCCTAACATGCACCAGTTTATCACATGACACATATAGACACACAAATGGAAGTTAATTGGCCAATCTTGACAGAACGAAGTAAAAGTTGACGCCGCCATACTGGTTTTCTATTCTAATAGCTCCTCAGTATATAAAACTGCGGAGCCAAAAATCGAGGATCCCATTTACAGGGTGCTCAAATATAACTATTTCCTGTGATACGTAGCAGAGGCGTAATGTTTGTGATGCTGAGAACAACATGCGACGAAATAGATTTATGAAGGTAGCTCGCTTGGGGAATAGGTCATCCCGACCCCTGTCCGCTTTGACTACAGTAATTCACACTGGTTTTGGTCACCTTGTACCAAGTCACTTCGACCCCGTCATACTTTTCACGTCATGTGGCATTTTACTGAATATTTAACGCAACTTTGCTAGAGAGAATTGATGGTGTTTCTGTGATAGAACTGTTTGCTTTGAATCAATAATTTGGCTGAATACGTTTGCACCATGGCCTAGTGCCGTCATGTCCATGGAGACGATTCAACATGTTCCACGACAAAGCCAAGACAAAAATTGAAAGTATCAATAAAATGGCTTCACAAAGGCTGAAGTACGCGATATTCAATGAAGTATGAAGTTTGTGAAATGAAATCAAAATTGACAAAGTTTATCTCGGGTAGTACGACTTGAACTATTCACCAGACCGTTTTTTTCTGTACAGAGAAGTATTTATCAGTGACAAATCTTTGAAATACATTTTTTGCGATGAACTGGAAATTTGATTAATATCGAGTTAATGTACATAAATATTCCATTATTTACTGGGACACGTTTATTTTCTCAATCTACAATCTGTGGACTACGTGCTGTCCTCAAAGTACATTGACTGCTCATGTCAACGATCATTTCTCCCTCTGCAGAGTTTCTGTATCCCAATCAAAACGCTGTACCTCGATCACAATAGTGATGCTATATAGTTTTGCAGTATTGATAACATAAAATGGCCACCACACGAATTGTCAATCGTATGAATACAAAAGCCTATCCAAGAATTTGTTTCACAAACAATCTCATCTTTTAATCTGACACAGTAAGAACTAAAAAAATGCTTATAAAGGAGAACAAACATACTTTTATGGACAACGGCGACCACATTTCTTGGCCAAGCAAAATAAAAACACAGCAGAAGTACATGAAGTATGTCACGGCCTTGGACTCCGTGCAGTAACTTGATTGGACACTTCAATACCTTTGACCCAATATTCATTAGCACTTCCTTATTTAGTGTTGGGCGAGTGATAATGCCACAGTGTTCGCGCTACCGCTCGCCAGACGGCAAAATGGCGAATTGATTCACTCATTGGCGACTCGGACGGTCAGAACAATCGCCAGACTGGCGACTCAAAATTTGTACGTTCGGTCACTTTGTTCTACGATGTTCTGTTGCATTGCGGTGTTTTGTTTTACTTCTTGGGAAGTCTTTCGCCATAGTACTATCGTATTCATCTAAGTATAAGCCCTGCCACTGTTTTCAGAGTACAATGGGTCGTACAAGTTGGTAAAATTACTTTTCAGATAAAAGAAACCAATGGGACATCGAAGTTCCTGTGATAGTATCGTGAGCAAAATGGCACGTATACCCAATACATGTACTTGTGCCCCTCCGAAATGTCCCCGTTACCTAAATAGAATAGTCCCACTCTAGTGACGTCCGCTATTGTTCACGTTCACGCTGTCCTGTTTTCCCGGGAGGTTGTCATAGTCTAAACATGCAATTTCAGTTGTTTTCAGCGATCATCCTTTCATCTGTGAAGAGCTTTTACCGGTGACCATTACAATTTTCACTACTATGCTGTTGTTTTCACAAGACACGGACCGTTTGATCTTGGAAAGTAGAGTTGCTTTTACGTGCAGCCAATGCACATGCCAGTTCACGGGTTCACACCATGCTCTTGAACGTGAACGGCAGCATACATGATGTCTTTGTTTCACGTTTATATTTTATTTCAAGGTATGATTCAAGCTGAAATGTCACCGAAATGTCACTTTTATATCGAGGGATTGTGCAAACCAGTGTGATTTGAAACAGCTTTGTAAAACACTGTTTACTTAGCTATACTGAGCTTTGCTGTCTTTTGGCCATGCACGGACGTGTATCAATATCAGTGTGATCATGGCATGCCATGCCACGTTCATGAAGATCTTGAGGATGTTACTCTTTTCTGTATTTTTTTGTAGTTCACAATTTCTTTGGTTGACGTTTGAAAATTCAAGTGGTGTTCAATAGTCATGCATGAGTTTTGATACGAAGCAATTCTTTTTATTGAAATATTAAAGCAGCACTGAGGATACATATGATGATGAGAAAGTGGCAGACTTCTGAAATATTTGGTTATCAATACTCTTGAGTGTGTAATGATATCACCTTTGACCCTTCAAGATGAATGTGTGTGACCCTTGACCTCACGTCTCAAAAGAAAAATCTGGCTACTTGTGTTCACACTGTATTAGCCAAAAAGGCTAATCAGCTTGAGTAGCCAGAGCAAACCCTGTGCCATGAGGCTAGTAGTATACGGTGGAGAACGTATATAGTCATTTCTGGCGATCGAGCAGCGAGAGAAACGATCAATCACCATATTTTCTCTTGAATAGTGAGTCAAATGAGTCATAGCTCATTTTACAGTGCCCTCAAACAGTCGATCTCGTCAATAGATTATTTACATTTGTCATACGCAGAGTTAGCGAAAGCTCTCTCATAGACAGCCATGAAACAGAAAAATACCGTCAATGACCCTGTACCTTCTCTAATGTGTGGCCAGGTCAGGTAATTGGTTGTTGGCATGGAGTTGTTGGTAAATAGTTGATGATGTAGGGGCATGAGGTGGGATATGGACCCAAA
>LD365994.1:0-12576 GCA_001465055.1 Ptychodera flava | reverse complement strand
CTGCAATAATGACATCTCTGATGTACACTATAGCAGTCATCACAGCAATAATTACATCTCTGATGTACACTATAGCAGTCATTACAGCCATAATGACATCTCTGATGTACACCATAGCAGTAATCACAGCAATAATGACATCTCTGACTTCACTTGTTTTTTAAGTCAGTAGATGCATTTTGTACAGTGTCACATATTTTCACACATATTCTGCAGTTTATTGTGCATATAAAACACATCATAAGGTTGTTACGGAGAACAGCATATCTGTTGCAATAAAGGTAATGTTTTCCAGTATGATCTGCATGCATGGCGTCATACACATATTATTATGAAGAGTATTCTAAATGTACTGCAATATACAGGGATTTCTTTATGTTAAAAAATGAGATAAAATTTTACTGACCCATGTCAGGTTTGCTTTCAGCATCATCACGGCCCACTGTTGTCAAACCCTCCTGAGATGAAGAAAAACAAACGAACAAAGTTTGGGGTTTTTTTTTCTATTTTGACTATTCATTTCAGACAGAGTTCTCGAGTCAGAGAATGGAGAACGCTTCTCCTTTCTCAAACTGTAGAACTCTGGCAATATCATCATATTCATCTTTCATTGGCCAATCAAACACAACACAGCCACCTACCGAGTGGAATTCAAGATATCATTACAATGTAAAGCAAGTGGTGTCACACCTTACCACATATGGATGTAATCTATCACACCTTACAACATCAAGCTGTCTGTCACACCTTACCACCAAAGGCTGTATCTGTCACACCTTACCATATAAAGCGGTATCTGTCATGTACGCCTGACCCCCAAATAAGGCTGTATCTGTCACACCGTGCCACATAAATCTGTAGCTGTCACAACTTACCACAGAAAGCTGTCTGTCACACCTTACCATATAAAGCTGTATCTGTCATGTACGCCTGACCCCCATATAAGGCTGTATCTGTCACACCGTGCCACATAAATCTGTAGCTGTCACACTTTACCACATAAAGCTGTATCTGTCACACCTTACAACATCAAGCTGTCTGTCACACCTGCACATACAGCTCAGTGTCAGTCACACCTTTTTACCATCTACAGCAGTGTCAGTCACACCTTTCCCTCTAAAGCAGTGTCAGTCACACCGTTTTACAATGTATAACAGCACCAGTCAAACTTTCACATGTTCAACTTGTAAGATCACACCTTACCTTGAGATGATAGAGTTTTAGGCCAGTGCTTAGGAGATCGTCTGTTATACCAATCAGATGTGGTAACTCAGAATCTAAAACCACACCAATTCCTTCTCTTCGCAGCGCCAGTGTCTGTTCCTAAAACACAAAATACAACACCATAATAAGATTTTAACAAATCAGAAGAGGCTCTTTAACTTTACAGAATAAGATGTATATTTTGGTACATTTATCAGGAGTTGTTTCAAAAAATTGGAAAGACACTTGTTTCTCAATTTCTATGCACATTGCACATTCCGTTTACATATTTGGAGAATTCACTAAGGCTCTTGAAATATATAATTTTATACGACAAACTCAGAAATCTACTTCTGTCTCATTCACAGTGCCAAATGCATGGTACCCAGGATATATTTTCGATATCCAGGATATTTTTTCGGTATCCAGGATATATTTTCAACTTGTGTAGAGCAGTACCAGTGAAACTTTCACATTTTTAGCTTGTAAGATTACATCTTACATCTACATCGTTGTTTAGCATTTTTAGAAACTCACCTTCATTATTTTCTTGGTTTCCCTCCATTTAGTTTCCCATTCTTCTGTCAAAACTTTGACCTGGTGAAGAAATTTTAAATATTTTTGAGGGGTTTCTTTTCAAAGTTTTGTTAGCAGTGCTTTACATGTATAAAAACTTGATCAACAAGTACACAGTAAACTCAAAAGGTCAAAGGTTATCAAAAATGTACGATTGAAATTTGGACAAATACCAACCACTACATTTATCTACAGCAAAGTCTTAACAACCGTTTTATTATCAATCTTTGTTACTGAGCCAATTTTCCATCTCATTTTAAAAGTTTTATTCTTTGTAATTCAACAAAAGGAAAATGTAAAGAAATTATTCATTTCTGCTTTTTGTGATATTTGTCACTTCTTATCTCAAGCAGTAGTCTAAACACCCATATTACATGTTTGTTAAACATTGAACAAATTTGATGACATATCCTTAACAAAGCCATTATCTGAAACTAAGTCACAATTTTGGTTTCGGTCAAAACCTTTCATCTGCTTATGATTCTGTCATGGCAACGTGTAACTTTAGCACTGTATACTCCATGACTGATGACACTTCCAATGCTTTTTTATCATTCCTGTTTTCTTCTTTTGTTGTTTTGATGAGAATTTATTGCAAAAGTACATGCTGAAAAGCTTCTTTTAACAGTTGTGACATAATGAACTCTTCAGTACTTGTACCAAATAACTTGTTTCACTAAGTCACTAACCTATGCAAAGGGTGACACTGCAAGTCAGAGCTTGAATATAAGACTGTAAAATGTTATAAAATTGCTTGCTAACATTCTACAAATAAATTTGGACTATTTACTACTCAAGAATGTCTTTGCTGTTAGGGAAGACTAAACATCAAAATGAATTTTAAGGCAGTTTAATTATTCACTCTATAAATCAACTTTGTTTCACTTTTTGTTCACCTGCGTGGTTTTAATTGGCACTATTTGCATACTACCCTGATCATCAAGATATTTATACCTGCTGTCTCTTCAATCATCTCTTATCACCTTAAAATAGACATGTAAAAATTCCACTCATTGTTCAAAAATGTAAGTTGCTAGGTGCTCTGTGATTTCCCAGGGTGTGTCCTGGGGCATATGCTGACTCACTTGTAATTATCATAAGGTATGATCAGGCATCTGAGCAGCCATAGAGTATTGGTAGGTTACTATTTCTTATTACTTTACATCAACATTTCTTATTTTCCTCCGTATCTAAATCCTGTTATGACAGCCGTTAGCAGTACTGTTATTATCAAAACATAGCTCTTATCATTATCACAATTTATTCTGTTATGACTGTCACATTGCAACTGTTATACTATCACAGCGTACCACTAATTCATGATATCATCACAACGAATTCTAAAAGGACTGTGATAGTGTTATTGTTGTTTCAACACAGCACAACTCACATTACTGTCACAACAAATTCTGTTATATCTGTCACATTGTACCTGTTATATTATCATAGCGTTCTGCTAACTCATGATATTATCACAACAAATTCTATTATGACTGTCACAACACTACTGACATTATCATCATCATGTCAGCCTTCTAGAATGACTGCACTTTGCTATGAATGTTACATTTCTGTCATGTCACAACATGACTGCTACTTCCAAGTCACGTCATCACTGCCACAACATCACTATCAAGACACCACTGTAACAATCTTTACATTACTCACCCTTGCCACATTTTCATGGAGTTTGTCCACCATTTCAGCTTCTTTGACTGATGCCTACAATAACAACAAAAACAGCAGATGAAATATTGTATTCCCTTCCAACACATTGTAAATATCTCTCTCCAATATCATGGACATCCTGTACAGACATATAAACCATCAGCTGTCAGTCAACACTTTTTATGTGTGAAGTACATGATATATGTATGTTGACTTGGCTTTTATCTATAATATCAATAAACTTTATTTGTAAAGGCATGGTATTTTTCAAATCAATACAATACACTTTATTTAGTAAGATATGATATATGTTGACTTTGCTGATAGTATATCAAAAGACTTTATTTGTACAATATTGTATTTTTAAATCAATGCACATTATTCCACAAAATCATGTTTCCGTCAAATTGATACCGGGGTTCCACAAGGGTCTGTTCTTGGCCCTATACTATTTAATGTATATACATCTCCTTTGAGGAAATTAGTTGCAAGTCATGGTTGCCTGTATAGTTTTCATGCAGATGATTCATCATTATATATGTCTTTTAAGATCAATGAAGCTTCTGTGACAGCCAGAAATCTTGAACTCTGTATTTCACAAGTTAGGTCCTGGATGTCTGCTAATTTCCTTTGTTTGAATGATGATAAAACTGAATTTGTAACTTTCTCTGCATCTTCCAGTAATGCTTCGGATGATAGAATACAGGGGATACGGGTCGGTGACACCCTGATTCCTGCTCAAAGTCAGGCAAAAAGTCTTGGAGCTATCCTGGATTCTGGTCTCACGATGTACCCTCATGTCAACAATATCTGCCGCTCAGCTATTTTTCACTTATAACGCATTGCAAATATTCGCAAACATCTTTCTAGATCAGACACGGAACAGTTGATTCACGCTTTTGTGACATCACCCATTGATTCATGTAATTCGCTTCTTTATGGTCTTCCGAAATATTCAATTAATCGCCTTCAACGTATCCAGAATATAGCTGCCAGAATTGTAACTCGCCCAAGAGTCACTGAGCATATCACCCCGATTTTGTTTCAGTTGCATTGGTTGCCTGTGTCTCAACGTATTGTTTTTAAGATTCTTATCTTCACCTATAAATGTATCCATTCACTCGGTCCAACTTATCTTTCTAGCATGGTTAATTTGTACGTCCCAACCCATAATCTAAGGTCCGCTGACCAATTTAAAATGTGTCAAAGCAGGTCGCGCACAAAGAAATATGGGGACCGTGCGTTCAGTATTGCCGCCCCCTTTTTATGGAACAATCTTCCAATTGAGGTTCGTCGCTCCCCAAGCCTGCTAAGTTTTAAATCAAGTCTTAAAACATTTCTTTTTAATTCTGCTTTTAACTGAACTCATTCATTGTATTTTTTTGTTTTTGTTTTGTTTTTAATTCTTGTAACCTTTTTAAAATTGACTGTATTTTACCCAGCGTCTCTGATCACACTATTTGTGTGGATTTAGTCCCTTTATAAATGAATAAATTATTATTAATTATTATTAATTATTATTATTATTATTATTTCAAAAGACATGATATATGTTGACAAAGATTTTTTGTTTCAATACACTTTATTTGTTTGTTTGTTTAGACCATAGACCCTAAGAAAAGCTTGAGGGTCTATGTTAAGATACAGTAAACACTGATTGAGTTTTTTCAACTCAAGATTAAAATGTCGAGACTCAGACAAGGCACCCTTCTCTACAGCTGTAAACCTCATTATCAATTCTACAGCCCTGATTTCATACTTCTCAGTTGATCATTCAAAAGATGAAACGAAAATTCATATACAACAGAATTTGCTCATTTGAGTCATTTAGCCAATTTGGATTTGAACAAAAATACATCTTAATGCCATTTAGAACCACCATCATATCCAGAGAAATGAAAACAGAATACAGAATTTTAGACCATTTTTAGGATATATTTTGCTCATTTGGATAATAATCATGCAACTTTGGTTCACTCACACTTAAATTTGCATCAAAATTGAATAGATATACCTACCAAATTCACAGCCATGAGGCTGTTAGTTTTTGAGTTTGTTACTGTTGACAATTTTTCACATTTAGATTGCTCATTTGTGTTTAAGTCACTTCACCAACTTTGGTTTCAACAAATTGTATTTAAATGTCACAAGCAATATCATTAGGCATTCATTAGGAGTGTTAGCAACATTAATAAGCAATTGTTAAAGTTACAGGAAAGTACTCTTTTAGTATCTAATTTTCACAATGTATTAGTGTAATTTTTGGTCATTTGCATGTTAGTCATGTGATACGCGTGGTTTGAACAAACCTACATCTGCATCAAAGTGATAGGCTCTCACAAAATTCCTAGAGCGATTAGTTTCTAACTTTACAATTTTTGACCATTATTAACATTTATTTTGCTCATTTGCATATTATCATGTGATCAACTTGGCTTGAACAAATTTCAATCTGCCACTACGAAAGACTATTTTTGCAAAATTTCCAAGGTCTAGGTAGCTTTGGCATTAAAAATGTTTTATCATTTATGCATTAATTGAGCTAATTTGCATACTTTGATCGTGACATCTTAGAAATAGCGCTGATCGCAATTTCAGATTGTTACTAAATATAGCTGCACATGCACGACATCGGACATCACTACCTGAAATTCGGACAAATTTTGTTGTTGCATGCAAGGCTGTCATTGCAGCTTATAGTCTGACTCACAAATTCATATGAATGAATGTGACTTTTAGTAGCCATTGCAACACTGGCAGGTTTATTTTTGTCGTGTATGTGGAAAATGCCAACAAAAATTTTATTTTTGCACATTAATGAAAGAAAAATGATGTCAATTGTGATCAGCACTATTCTATCCTTGACCCCAAGTACATGAATAAATCGAATTCAAGCTGATAATTGCCACTAGTTCAGAGAAATCTCAGGGGACAGACTGAATGACACACAGACACACACGAAACACAGACACACAGATACACACATATATACACACACACAGACACACACATATATATTGATTACAGATACTGGACAGCTACTAACCCTGTAACTGCTCTTGCAATATTTATCCATGGCAACTAGAAGCTAAAAGTTTTTCATATTTCACTAATTTCGTTTCGTTTTCACATTTTCTCTGAATTTCTTGTAACTACATATTTTTTACTTGTTGTACTGTACATCTGTTTCTACTATGCTGTCTTTTATTTATGAATTTTTTTAAATCAAAGTATTATTACTCATTTACATCCTTTAGGAAATTTCAGGAACCTCTGGTTCCCATGCATTTCAAAACAAATTCACACTGAAGTGAAAAAACCAAGCATTCAAATGAAAGTTCAAATAATTAGAAGTTTAAATGCTGCAAGTTATAATACAGCAGTAGAAAGCTATGCTGATACAGTAGTCACAACAAAGCTACGCCAATCAAACGGCTTGATTTTGAAAATATATTTTATAAGCTCACTTACAACATCACCAGAAAGCATGGATCTCAATTTCGCTATCTCAGCTCTCAATTCACGAATTAACTTCACATTACGATCCTGCAAACAGATAAAGAACAACAACGGTAATTAGAAAGAACATGTACTCACTCTAAAGTTTGATTTAAGCTTCAAATATTTCAAACTGTAAGTGAACTACTGTAAAAGATGTTAATTATCACCACAGATTAAATTATGCAGTTTTCATAAAAAAAGTCACAAAAATAAATCCACACAAATACCAGCACAAGGACTGAGAAATTGACCTTGACTTTAAAATGTTTACAAAATATCCATTTTACAATGTCCTATGGAAGAGTTACAGAAGTCACAACATCACTATAATATGCAGACTATCAATGAGATACACTATTTTGATAGATACTTTTTGAAGTTGTGACTGGGCACAAACAAACTAAAGAAAGACACTGTATTTCAGGAATGAAGGGAAAAATCTTTTTTACTTTATATGATAAAGTTAGAAAATTCATAAACAACATTATATTTTGTAAGTTTGTATAGAAATATTTGTTCTGAATCTTGATATATTAATGTTAAAGTGAAACAAAATGTATTATACTGAGACTGTCTTTTGAGGAGTGTAGTTTGACTGACCTCATTGACTTCAGGTTGGTTGATGATATTCTTGGCTCTATTTGCATATCTCAAGGTACTCAATGTCTCTGCATAATTTACATCTGCTGGAGATACCGCTAAGAAACAAACAAACAAACATTGATAAGTGGATACATTTTCACATGTAACTTTTAGCAAACAATCAAACAAACAAACATTGATAAGTTGATACATTTTCACATGTAACTTTCACTTTGCAATAGATATCTCAAGGAAATCCCAAAGTGTTGAAAAAGATATATTAACTTTTTAAATTTCAACTTTTGCAGATTTATTGATGATTAGAATAAAGTATACAACACAAGTGAGGTAATAATGTGCGTAAATGAGAAGAGTTTGAATATTTTGATATAAGGGTGTAAATGTTGTCAAATCAATATATTAATATTCATTGAATAAACATCAGCATTTTATGTCTTTTGTTTCACACAACTGGACAAAAGCCACTGATGAAAATACCAGACTTTAAAACAAAACAGAAGCTGTTCCGCAGTCAATTAAATGTTTTGGTGAACTAGAAATCTTGTGTCACAAAAACCAGAATGTCTAACTTACTGGCTATCATAATTGTTTTGGAATTACCACCTAAGCTGTCCTTCAACAACCAAGTTAACACCGAGTCCCTGTATGGAATAAAATGAGGTTTTTTCTTGACACCTTGGACCTGTGCCGATGACATGTCAGCTTTCATGTGAAAACACAAATATGAAAAGAAAAGGATTATTTCATGCTACACTCTTCAGCTTTGTTAGTGAAACATGAAGAGAAAGGCTGCTTTCCCTTTCAATATTCACATTTGTGTCAAATACTGTGTTATCCACGTTTGAAAGAAAAACGTTCCATGATTTGTTGGTTGGTAAACTACTACAGCTGGTCACTTTCATCTACCGGTACATAAATGAGTGAACTCATGGACAGCGCCACCAATGTACTTAAGTGTAGTCTTTTGTTTTGTTTCTCTGCTCCATGTGTAAAGTATAAATTATATTTCAGACTGCTGCTCTTGTGAATAAATAACATACACATGCACAGAGAAAAATAGCACCTGTGAATTAACAAGTCACTCTATTAACCCTTTGAACCCGGCTCGGGCAGTAATGTCTGCATGATGTCATAGGGTACCAGGGGGTCAGGGTGCAGTCTATTAAGGAAAACACAAGGTTGACTCAAAAGCAAGCTACAAATCAAATGCACAGACTTACCTAATGCTGAGATCACGTTACCAAGGGTAACCAAAGATTTGTTGATATTAGCACCTTCCTTTAACCTTTGACCTGTAGCTCCAGTAGCATCAGCTCTCTCACTAAAACGTACACAAATGAGTAGCTATGTCAGGAGTTTCAAAATGAATTCCTTCTACATTGTTAACAAGGAGACTGAAGATTCAGCTTAGTGACGAAAGAGCAAGATGCTTTCTACTGATGAAAGTTACAAATAATTATAAACAATTCTTCATCAACTTCACTTGGCAGGATTTTCCAGTTTTATCAGACACTCTGTCTGAAGATTGAAACTTAACTTACATATGGTACATTTGAAATGAGACTTTAACAAACACACAGGGTATATTCAATGCAGCTAAAGAGCACATCAGATGCCTGTACCTTAAACATAACTCCATCATCATCAATTTTGTAGCCAATGATGCAAAAATGAAACTCAGTTGTCACAGTTTACTGATAAATAATAAACAACACTACTTTTGCAGCTATCAAAACCTTGATATCTCAAAGTTGAAAGTAATCATGAACTGTTTTCCTACCTTCCAGCCAGGTCAACAAGGTGAATTTTACTGATGGTTTCACTTGGTAGATCATTGTAGAACTTTGCCTGCAACAAAACGTCAATCACTATGTCCTTAACATCTACAATAAATTCTCACTTCTGTAACTTTAAAGTCTAAAACGGGGAAATAATTATGATATTTTAAATCAATTTTTCGTATACATATATATTTTACATTTCAATGAATAAAAATAAGATTATCTTGTCTACAGATGACATATAAATCAAATAGATATTCTTGTTAGGATTACTGAAGAAAAATTTTGACTTGATTCAGTAAAAACAGATAGTTGGCGATAATAAAATAACTTTCTTCCAAATGCAACAAATCTAGCAATACTTAATGGAGATGTCTGCCATGGATAGAGATCCATCTGATCCTTGTTGAATTTACCCTTTCATCACAATGGTTTGACCCAAACTCATCGTTATCAATGTTGATTGTGGACTGACTGACAGGGAATTGGGGTGAACAGGTTAACAAAACTGATTATATATGCCAATATGATCAAAGTTTCCAAACTGATCTCTTAGCAATCTTACAAGTCTTACCTGAGTGAAATTTATTGTAAATATTGCATGTGAGCGACTGCTAGTATCATTCATGTTGGTGGATGCTGTTGTCCTGTAATGAGACAAAATGAGGAAAACAGAAAATAAACTCAGAAATTTGAAAATTTAGGCAATTCTTAAAAACATTCTCAGAGAGCATCTCTCTTGATTTACAAATTTATCCGAAAAGAGTTTTTTGAAACTGACACAAAACTGATGTACATTTTGACAAACTGAATATTCATATATAGATATGTGTGACTCACTATTCAGGGCAAAGTTAATGGATAATATCAGATGAAAACACAGGAACGAGAACAAGTTTTTGAAATACATCAACAACTTTGTTCCAGAGTTTAGAAACTGTCTTCAAAAGTTTTGCTATGTTTGTGTCTATTCTAGTTGAACCTGACTGACAGAATTGTTTTGTTATCAGTTAAAAAAATGTAGTTGTATTATTTATGACAAAGCTACAGATCATAGCCTTTGAAGAAGAAAAGAGTGATAGCAAATGATAATTCTGCAAAGTGTTCAAAACACTTCAGGAGATTATTTCATTAAATGAATAGTGCCAATTTTCATAAATGTTAGGTGCTGCACAATTGACTAGAGCTGTTTTACAGAAGAATTTGGAACATTGAAATTTCAATAAATGTATGACTACTGCTTATGATCATACTCATCAAAAAGACAGTTATTTACCAAATTACATGACAAATACAAGCAACCTAGCAATTGATACTGCTTGCAACGGGAATTTACCTCTTGACACACAAAATCTGTTTGAATGTTATTGAACAGAGGATTTCTCAATGCATCGTAAAATTATTTGTATCAGTTGAATGGCATTTCAAACCAAAAGTGACAACATCGCATTGACAATGTCACCCTTGTCTTCCAGTCACTCGTATGGCACTATGGCACTCTTTACTTGCAGACAGTTGTGTATCAATGCCAAATACCACTAAACACACACAAACCATGATTACAGGAAATTGGCTATGATCAATGATTGCCGTGAAAACTGTAAAATTCATGTCATGAACATGAGCATATCATTTATCTGTACACTTGCATTTGTACAATTGAAAACACAAGACTGTACACTGCATAGTGTAGAACATTTTTGTTAGGACAAAGGCCAGGTTGGAACATAAACCCTGGAGTGAAACACATTTTTGGGGTGAAGTTCTTTATCTCACAATTGTTTCATGTAGACTTGCTTTAGAACAAATAAGAAAATCTTAGAATAGGAGCAATGTCTCTGGAGTGAAACAGTATCATATGGCTTATTCACTCCGTTCTGATTATTGACCGGAGGACCAGGCCAGTCTGTTAGGATTTTTGCAAACTGATGGCGCATTTGAGATCATTTCAAAAGTCGATGTTCACAAATATATTTATCTGACCAGCTCTCTCCTGGACCCATGCAATGACTTGCTGTTGACCACACGTACCAGACAATGGAGGTGAGACTGACTGACATCTTTGCAGCAAAGAACAGGATGTCGGATAATGAGATTGGTTGTGAAGGTGTGCATGCAAAGCTGACTGTCAAAATGTAACTGGGACAAAGAGCATTGGCGTAGAGAATCCCATAACTGCAACATTGTGTTCTTGATCTAGAGCCATATAATTATATGCATGACCTTTCACTTTGTGCGTTTTTTTCACAAGCGGATGCTTACAGTGGTTAGCACTATGGTCTAATTGCAGGTCAACACTTGCCAACTCTTGGGTTGAAATCAGCCCTGCTTTAACCCCTGATCTGAGGTTTTCTATACAGTGTACCCAAACGGGATGGGAGTTGTCTATGGTCAACCATTTTCTAGACATCTTTCAAGAAGTCGAACAACATCAGCAACTACATTTTTGCAACAATATTAGTGAAAAAGGTTAAAAGATAGTGACTATAAATTTGTCACTTTAAGGGGGATTTGCATTAGCATTTGATTTGAATGTGATTGGAAACTTCATCAAAGTTACAGCTTATAAGATGAATGGGATAAGGCCCACATACATCCTGTGTGCAGCATTGTTTAGTGAAACTATGTGGCTAGGTCGACTTGCTTCACTGAGTTGGCTCAAATATTGAGGAATTTGTACATGTACAGAGTCAAAGAGATAAGTTGTCTACTGCTCAGCAAATTGGGATTGTGAGAGTCTACAATGAGAACCTATTGAAAAAAAAACATGTAACATAAGTCGACACAAAGCTTTGACAGAAACAACTTTTCACTTTAAAGTTGGATATAAAGAAGTTTATTTTTCTATTGATGAAAATGACAACAGACTGAAGTAAGTAATTTCAAGTTTGTCTTTAAGAGATCTTGATTTATGTTTACGTATACTACTGGTATGCGAATTAGTATCAGTGAGTTTTTTCCAGAGGTGCAGGAGTATGTGCACCTGGAAAAAAGGCATTTTCAAGGAAAAGCTGAAAGGAATACCTCCAAAAATGTCTGTGCTATCATAATTGCTATTACATTTAGAAGATTTCACACTACCAGTGTTTCATCCAGGATGGCATCAAAAGTGGGGACTGTCACTCTTGCCAACCTGAGAATATTGGGGTGGGGGAATCCCACCCTGTTTGTCTATTCTGTTTATACCTCCGACTGAGGTGTGACTGACATAATTTAAAGGGACACTGGTCCCCCCCCCCCCACT
>LD365975.1:0-10350 GCA_001465055.1 Ptychodera flava | reverse complement strand
AAAAATTGCCAATTTATGACAAACTTTTTTACACATAACAGAAAACCAATACATGCAGGGTCTTACATCGTGTACGTGAACTGTCATCAGATGGTAAACCGGTCATACTTGTACAAACGTATATAGAAAATAACAATTATTATCCTTTATGATTACTAATCATGAATCGATACAAATAACATTTTTAATCTCAACGCCTGGCGCGACACCAAGGGCTAAGCCTTATATTATACCAAATTTATCATTCTATCCGAATTGATTCAGAGCCGGATAAACCCTATATACGATTGGGTGATTGTTTATAAAGAGAGCAATGTTAGAAAGTCGTGAGTGCTGGCTCACGATGGATGTTATGTTTGAAAGCGTTGCTTGAAATTTCCGCCAATAGGCACTGTTATAAAGCTATTTTTTGAAGTATCGACACAGCCATTCAGTGGCTGTATTCCCGTGTAGTAGGTAACGAAGGTCGCTAGTTATAATCTGATCGATACTGTGTAACAGAATCCATACTGTAAAATCCCAATGGTAAGTTTTTGGTGTATATAGGTTTGTTTTTAAAGTCGCCTTATTCACTAGTTTTCACATTGCTGACGCGTTGGCATCGGTGTGAGTGTGCAACACGTATTTATCAAAAGAATAGACAAAAAGCTTTCGAAGTCTGTCAAATCGCAAAATAGTAAGAAATCCTCGGAAGGGTTTATCCACATATAAAGGCCTTACAGGTTAATATTCCATTCATGTTTTTTAATGGAAAATGTTCATTTTTCAAACAATTCCCTTGTTTACGTACCATGGTTAAATTCTTGCCGATAAGCCCTTCTGATAAAATTAACCATTTGTTGATTTCCTCCGAGCTTCCAACGCTAATTATGCTTAACGAGTCTCCCGTTGCATTCACAAGACCACCTCGGATGTTTTGCACCATGTCGAGTAAATCTGAAGGACATGAAGGTATCATCTCACAGTTGTCCTCGTATTCTCTTCCGTTGATGTCAATCCTCAGTCTGCACTTTCCACAATACGATTCATCGTCGCCACGAACGATTGACCAAATTAGGATGGACAATGAGAAAACTGCGGATCGGCAGAATGAAGCCTAGTAAAATACAAGATGAAGCTCTTTATTCATAGTAATAGCGCACACTGTTATTACAAATGCGGTAGGAAATCACAAAACTGACAGGAAAAGTGTTTCATAGACTAGTTGATCGGTAAATTAAATTGTTATTTAAGTTGATAAGAATCAAAAATAAAAGTGACTCCTGTATGCATCAGTATGATTCTACAATCTTTCAATGATTATTTTACTCCTTTTCTATTTCAGCAATGACAATCTAGAAGTCGAAAACTATTCTATTTTTTTTCGATTGATAATAAATAAAAAGAGTCACATTATTAGGGCAAAGGCATTTTGCAGTGTCATTTAAAAACCTCACTTCATTCAGCCGTCAGCAACAAGCCAGGGTATAATTAAACTACAGGCGTTAGATTGAAATTAAAACTGCAAAGCAAGTAATAGACTCCAGATAGAAAGTAAAGGCGCAATTAAAAGAAGATAGAATACATCGTTATATTTGTTCATTGTTCATAATCCATGAATCAAAGAAACCTAATGAGTTAATTGTCTGCTTTTCCTAACCGAATTATTCTAAATATGAAATAAAAACGCGAATGATAACTAGTTGAATACACAAAATAGCTTCAAAACAGAGACTTACACGAATTGCTTTATATACATACAATGTTACACAACAAATAATGTGTGAAGGACCAATATATTCCCGTAAGAGAATAATGGGTAACTTTCGTACATGTTATATATTTGTTATATGTTGGACAATCTCAGTCCAGCAAAGGTGAAGCAGATGTTTAAGCTCGACTTCAGCGAAGGAAAGATCGCTGAAAAGGTGTCAGTTCAAGGCAGACGATTCTTAACGAAGTTACACGGAGAAATCCGCCAAAGAGACGACGGACACTTTGAAATTCCCCTTCCATTTAAACAAGATGAAGTTCAGTTACCAAATAACATACCTTAGCTGTGAAAGGCTTGGCTATATTGAAGAATAGACCGATGAAGGATAAGCAGAATGAATCTGATTACATTACCTTTATGAATGACAGAATAGAAATGGGTACGCAGAAAAGTTACCCATTGATGATCAGCCATAGACAGATGGTCGACGATGGTACATCCATGAGTATCACCCGAACAAGCAAGGTAAAATAAGAGTGGTATTTGACTGCAACGCCGGATATCGCAGGGAGATACTAAACAACCAGCTGCTTCAAGACCGGATCTGACTAATGACCCGATCGGAGGAGTATTATGACACTTCACACAAAAACCGATAGCATTCATTTGCGACATTGAAGCGATATTCCACCAAGAAGTTGGAGTTGATGTTAAACACCGTGATTAACTGCTCTTTCTTTCGTACGAGAATGGCAATCTTGATCAAGATTCTAGCGAATACAGAATGAGTGCACATGTTTGGAGCAATATCCTCACCAGGCTGTGTAAACTTCCCCCTCAAGACGACTGCTGACCTTTATGAAAAGGACTGCGGTAAAGATGCTGCCGACTTCGTTAGAAAATATTTCTATTCCCACCACGATAGGTTGAAGTCAGTCCGAAAGCCATTCGAGAAAATTAACCTTATTTAGCACAGCTAACAACTGTTTGAAAGATGCGGCTTTAAATTGCACAAATCCATATCGAACAACAAGGAAGTCATCGATGGTGTTCTCCCAGCACAACGACCTGAAGGCATACAAACAATTGACCTCCGTTGCTAGATCTACCGATCGAGCGCACATTGGGTGTGCAATAGTGTCGAATCTGAAGCCGACACGTCCCAGTTTCGAGTCAAGATGAAGGACAAACCACTGACAGATGAGGAATCGTGTTGATAGTAAGCTCGGTGTACGATACCCTCAGACTTGGATCTCTACTAATTCTCGGGGGCATGCATATACTGCAAGGACAAAGCAAGGACGGGGTGACTGGTGTGACACAATACCAGAAAATACCATGACTGAGTGGGAACGATTGGGTAGAGGAAGAGACGCTCTTCTTCTATCAATTTTGAAGACACCAAGATGTTACAAGCTAAATTGAAGACATAGAAGAAAGTAGACCTACACCATTTCCCTTGCTAGCCATTATGGGTATGGTCAGTGTATCCATTATTGGAATGGTCAGTAGTAGTCTTATGAACTTTTTCAAGCAGAAAATAGAAAACAAATAAGGGTAGGTTTGAATCCTAGTGTGGGCAGTCATTTTTTCGCTACTTTGGATTGTTTACTTGTATCTTTTAATCCAGTATATGAAGGTGATATTGTACCAGTGAAAACTTCCTTTAAAGCCAGTATGTTTGATATTTTACCCACAGAGTTTTTTAAAGGCAGGCTATATATGAACTTGTACATTACATCATACATATTTTTAACGTTTCGTTTTCAACGGGCATTTGAAAAATATGAACATCCAATTCTCCGAAATTAGTTCCAATCGCGTTGTAAGAAACCTCAGGATCATGCTTGATTCCGTTGGTCTCATGCGTCATTTTTTTGCAAATCTGCATTTTCTCTTTTCATAAAATTGAACAAATACGTATCCCTATTGATGCAAAAACTGCATAAAAACTAACCTTTGAGACATTAAGGCTGAATTATTGCAACAGCCTCCTTTATAGAATTCAAAATTACCAGTAAAATAAAATTCAGTGCGTCAAAAAATGCCAGTGCACGCCTGATTACAAGCACAAAGAAATGTGAGCGTATTTCAACTGTTGTTGTTTAACCTCATTTGTTACCTATAAAGGAACGTTTTCAGTTTAAAATAATCATTCGTACATTCAAAATTCTGAATGACAATTGTCAAGATTACTTGAGATGGGTGATCGATATACAGACACCACGTCGTACTCTTCGTTCATCTAGTAAATTTTCGATACTTAACAATTATGACAATTTTGAAGTCCATCTAGAGATAAACAGTATACAAGAACATCATTAAAAACCATAGATGACATTGAATAAAAATAATCTACTTGCCATAACGGAATCGACAGCGTACAACACTATGCAGAGTATTGCTCCGTTTAAGTGTTCTATCGATTGTGTTCAGACTTCGTACATTTTGTACGTATATTTATTCATAATTGTGCCATAAATATTATCCCCATGCGGCACTATCGCTGTTAATTTCGTTTACCGTATCGATATATTTTATTTCAGAGAATGTCGCAGGTTTGTTTGATGTCTCTCTATATATTTATATATATCTAAAGATATCACACAGCTGGATGTAAAATGTTCATTTATAAACCCGTGGTATTTTGAAAAAGATCTTAGAGACCGCAAAGAAAATACTAGTGTTGCGGTTTGACGAACTTATAGGTAGTTTATTGGGTGAGTTTCACGGCTGTCTCTGACATTTTCAATTCCACGCAATGAGATATTATCTGATACTCTTTTCAGAGCATCAGATGCACGTCTCACTTTGACTGAATATATTAATGCAATCTCTAAATAATGATATGTGATAAATTCATTGACAATAATTAACAAATAGAGAATCAAACAAATTAAGGATCAATTTTAGTAGCGAAAGGAATTATGAGCATGCGTAAAGTAGAGCTACAATATTCAATATTGGTTGTTAAGGGCTTATATTTAAGAAATAGGTTCTATTTCTCGTTGTTGTGCAGCTGCGCCGATAATAGTTGTAAATAAAATACACATACCCTAAATTTATCCACCTTTCTATACTATTTGTTCGTTATGAAGAAGGGCTACATTTTTATGTTTATGTTGTAATCAGTATAATTACCCACCATAAATAGTTTATTCAAAACCATGCACAGAATACAAAGACAGAATAGAGGGATCCGTGATTTTTCTTTTTGGTTTGTTTCAATACCGTTCACCTGTTTTTACATCGACCGTTCATTGCAAGTATAAGGTGTTTCGTCAGACAAAATATTAACAATGTCGGGATAAAACAAACAAGAAAAATGCTTTCCTTTTCATATTACCGTCTGAAAACAAATAATACCGAAGTTGTATACACGGCATATATATATATATATATATATATATATATATATATATATATATATATATATATATATATATATATATATATATATTAGACACATTTCATGTAGCAATGGCGCTTCCCAGTAATATGCATGAGCCAAAAAATGGTATACGACGAATGTTTGTCTTCACACTACGCATAGATTAACAATAAAGCTATGTCTACAAATTTAAGCTGTGCCATACTGATATCGCTTGAACATCACTTCAGTGCATTTACTCTATTCTATATGTAAAATGAAACAAATAGGTCAAACACAACCTGAATTGGTCATCAGATAACCCAATTATGGCATAAAATAGAACAAAATAAACTGCTGAGACATGTACAATAAAACTTAACCTAGTTTTTTTAACGGACTACAGTATATATAGTTACTATATTCTAAGGAAAATGAAAAAGGCTTCTGTACGGCACGGATTTACAATATGTTAATTATGGAGCACCGTCAAAGTTGCCGTTTAAGCCCCACTATCTGTAACTGTTTAAGCATGTTGACCTCAAAAGTCTTCCTTTTCTTTCTGTTTTTGTTGTTTTTTTTGGTTTTTTTGTTTTTGTTTTTCTGAATTCTACACACTTTAGAGAAATGGGCTTTTATTGCACCAGGAAACCATTTCTTAGTGAAACATTTGACAAATTCAAATTTTTCAAATATTTCCCGCCATTTTTAAAAAATCAGTTACAGTAATATTACAAAGGAAACAGAGAAAACTATTTTACAGTATAAAACATTCACTCCAGTGCTCTATATCTGACTGCTGTGTACATGAGTTTACATGAAGATTTCGGGGCAGATATTCAGAGTATCCACGTTTTTGCTTTTTCTCATTTAACTGCGATTGAATGTTTGGGCAAACATTTCATCGCAGTATAGTTTTTATCTTGTTCAAAATTGCTCATATAATCCCAGCGGGTAGTTAATAGTAAGTGTATACACACATGTAAATTAGTACATTCTCACAAACTCACTTTTAGTAGTTTGCAAGTGAAACCATAAAATAATGCTAAAAGATACAGCTAGTGGAGCTGTACTGTGGACTTGTTTAAGTATTTGAGATACCCTGTCCTGTTATCAGTTTTAATCGGTGTTGTGACCATTACTTGGCGATTAAATTTGTTATGAAATAAATAATTACTCAGACTTATATATTATATACCAGTGCAGCCGAAAAAAAGAAACAGTAACTGTTACAGAAGTGAACAATGACTTTAAAAGTAGCAGAACATGGCAGGTATGGCGACCGCTCAATGTAGTTATCCCGCGGGTATATCATCATTTGACACAGATGTATTTTTTGTAACTCCTGTTTTCTGTAATCTCAGTGTTGTTTTCGTACGGCATATTCACAGTAATGTTTAACAAGAACGGTTACACTCGGCTCAAGTCGCTGTATTTGTAAAAAATATAAATCATTTGTATTTCTCTTGTGTCTATTTCATACTACCCTAGGTTTTCCTAGCGACTGAGCTTTGAGTCGGCGAAATAGTGATTCAGTTTCTGCCAGATTCTCCTTGCACAGTACCAGCGGATTAGACGGACTGTGTACAAAGTGACGTAAAGCAAATACGAAATGAATGGCAGCCCTCCATTGTTATTTTGGTCTATAATAATAACTAAACTGGCAACGGCAGATCACTGACGTACGAGGTCACCTTGCATTGTTCTGATTTTCATATATCCGGACAAAATTGTACTGATTAAAATCTCACCTACATATTTCTTTATGAAGAAGCACGCCTAGAAGTTGAAAAAAAAGGACTGAAACGTGTGTACGTCAGCGATCAGAAAGTTGATATAGCCTGTATTGTGCAAAGCTGGTCAATTACGTTTTCGATAATGAACAGAAGTCGTGCTGACTTTGGTAGGAGTGATTGTACTCGACGTTTTATCAACAGCGCCATGTGAATAATATGCACATCTCTTGGGGGTTCGATATGTAATTCCTTCCAATATACACTGCATGAAAACCCAATAATTCAGATAAATTCACATTAATGAGTTGCCTGTATTATAGTGTAATACACGTGAATTCACATGAATCCACATGAATACAGGCTTGCTGAATACAAAAAATGGATTCTTGACTGTATTCATCTGTATATGCACTCTTCAGCTAAAATACAGGCAATAATCCATGTTAATACAGTAAGTATTATAGGGTTTTTATGCAGTGATACCAAATGTTATGATGTCATCTTGTGAATAATAAATCAGTAAATACAAACGTTATCTCATCAATGATTTATGGCAATGCAGATCATGCAAGAAAGCCAAGTCTGTGATTCCTGGAGAATCTCACCTCTATAGCGTTCAAGACATCCATTACAATTACCCCACTCAAACATTTCACGTGAAAACACCAATCACCGTGTTCATCACACCCAAACATTCACAAATCACAGACTTGAACCAACCTTTACTAACAGTATGATAAGTTATGCATGCATAAGTAAAAAGTGTGATGTACAGAAATAGCCTGGTATCAACTTTACAGATATTTACATATAACAGGTCACAGCCAGTAAAAAGAAGGAAAGGAAAACTAAAACATAAACATCGATCTTGCCCTAGCTTGGTGAGAGACAGCACCTGTGTGAAGACTATTTTGACATCGCCAACATTTACCACGTCCGACTTACATTTAGGAATGGAACTAGAAATCCTTCTAGAGCGTTACACAATTGATGCTGTGAAAAGTTGTCAGAGCTCCTAATTTTCTGCCTTTCTGGTTTAGCAAGCTGCGCTCTCAAATTCGTTCACTGTGACTAGTTTTGATTACAACAGTCGCCTTTTCATTCATATCACGAGTTGCTACTCCGTTTTTAGTTTTTTTTTTGAAATAACAGTAGACGTTACACGTTTGAAAATCAAAGGGCAGGAAATGTTTTTGCAATTCAAAGTCATAGTATTGAATTTTAGTAAGTGAAATTGCGCTCATCATATATCACAAATTTCTTCCGGCAGCATGTAGAGATTTCTGTACCCTTGAATATGAAATTCATCTAGATTCGACTTCTGAGGTAATATGATGGCGCACCATGAAAGTACAGGTTAGGATCATTTCCACAGATGATTTAGAAACACACGTACCTTGAAGTCACAGGGATAATCGTTAGGTTTTACGATGCTTCCAAAATACCCCCTCAAATTTTCCAAACTTGAAGTCAGACGGTATGCCCTCTCTTCGCTGCTCCTTATAGCTTTTTAGACGTTTCCAGTAAGTTACCCCCTGAAAGGGAATCATTACTGCTTAAATAGCAGTCAAAGGTCGTGCATAGACCATAAAAAATTATAATATCATTATCTGAGATTTTACTTGACGACAACAGTGGGGTGCCATTTTATGGTATCCCATTAACAACGGCTAAACCACATAAAATGGCTGTTTTGAGCATTTGCAATTACCTTAGGCTTATGTACTAGTCAGACATAATGTTGCCTGTATAAAAGTAGTTCTAAACATAATCAGCAGAGGGGAAGTCCGCCTCTGCTTTTTATGTTCTAAACTTCAACAATCTGTTACACTACTAAAATGCTGGTTTCGATAGAGACACCATGCCGAGTTCCATCTCCCCATTGGTTCTGACATAGGGGTAGATTTCGATCAGACGCTACAAGAGAGCAAACGATACAGAAATTGTGTGACATACATTACAACCATGACTGAACATTCATCTACATCGAAATGTTGCATATATTGTACAGCACAGCAGTCAAAAAATCAAAATTTAGGTCATATGTTTTCACTGTAGCATGACGCAACAACAGAGGTAGCTCCATGTAACAAATGACTCGATTGCCAAGCTAAAACCCGAATGTTTCGCGACTAGAATATACAGAAGCCGTTGGGGATGTAGGGGGGGGGGGCTGGGGACGGGAACTGCGACAAATCGACATCAAATTGTTAAAGTAGGTGACAGTTATATCAGTTCAGTAAAGATAAAAATATTATCAAATTTGCAACATGCGTGGTCTGGCCGAAAAAAAAAAGAAAACTTAATTCTATGGTGTCTCACCAATCCACATAGCGGACCCATCGAGTAAAAAAAAAAACTATGATTTCCCCTACATCACATACAAGGTCTGTGCCTACATGGATTGTTAATACTTAAGGAAGTTCTTCAGGGTACTTTTGTGTTTTCTAAAAATTGCCACAAGCTTTTAGTAGATGCCTATTGTATGAATTCAATCCGTATTTATAGAAAAAAATGTCGTGTGTTGTCTGATGCACCATTGGTACCATGATCTGTGGACCTTTTTGTTGTGTTCCGGTCACTACGTTACTGCACCACAATAGAGTAAAAACACTGCGGGGGAACACAAATCACCATACACAGACTTAGGTAGGGACAAAGTTTGTAAGGACCAAAGACTACATGTACAATAAAATAAGGGCCTTGGCTACTTCATTGGCTCTAGACACGCGCAACTCTGCTCAGCTATAATACGGCTATAATACGGCTACGGCATAGTCATAGGCGAGCACTATTGGCTCATACCCCGGTTGCAGGGCTAATAGCCGACCATCGCGCATTGATACCGTTGCACAAAATTACTTATGTAGTCACACCCGTGCCTTAATTTTTAGGTCACGCGTACGTCAGTCCAATGAGGTAAAAAGTTCTCTTCTGCCTCAATGGTTAGTCATGGAGCCAGTAGCAGAGCTGACACTTCCGTGCTATAGGGCATGCATTGTGGAATATCTTGATTCTGCAGGCTCACTGTGTTTCGAATGTCATTGCACACGGCTTTGCTGGGTCTTTATAGTTGTCCCTGTTTGATGAACGTTAGTGTTGAAATTGTAGGGAAATTAGTGAAACCAACAAATTTGTCTTGCTTTATTGTAAATCGCAACTGTCTTGCAAAGAGCATGGAACTAGCTACGTGCAAAGAGTAATCTGAATTCACCACTCACTTGTGGAGTTGTCAACCTGAAGTAATAGTCATTCCTCAGATGTCCATCAATAAAGTGTGTGCGTAAAAATAAAAAGCAAACTGATGAATCTTATTAGACGTGGTGGGAATGTCCAATATGGCTCACATAGGCCATAGCCACCACGTCTAAATCCGTATGGGGAAAACTTGTCATTAGGGTTTCGAGACCACGGGTCCGAAACCCTCTAGTAATCGTTCCGTTTTTTATTAGGGTTTCGACACCATGGGTGCGAAACCCTCTTGTAATCGTTCTGTTTTTTATTATTGTACTTGGGCCTCAGCCCAAGTACATTTGTTTTCATTCCGTGGG
>LD365971.1:0-16000 GCA_001465055.1 Ptychodera flava | reverse complement strand
ATCCAATGTTGCGAGCTGTGGTGGATGGTTGAATTGTACTTGAACCAACTTGAATAGTGTTAGCGGTGGAGGGAGAGCGGTCAAATCGTGAACGAATGTGAAGTACTTCGGTTTTTCCATCATTAAGTTGTAACTTGTTTAGTGTCATCCAGTTTTTGATATCAACTAGGCAATCCTCAATGGTTGTAACTGCAGATGAAGTGTTTAGTCTAGAGAACGTTTGGGAAAGTGACGAGCCTGGAAGGATAAGGGTGAATTGATCACTTAATTTTTGCATATCCATGAAGCTTATATGGTTACTGACTGACTGACTTGCTGGGTATCTCTGCGCTTTCATCCCCAGAGCATATCCCTACTGCAGACATTCCCATTGTGACATTTCATTACACATTAATTTTATAATACAATGTACTGAGTGACTGAAAATATTATATCTTCAATTCTCCAATTCCTAATGCCCAGTGTGATTCACCATGACACATACATGTACATGCATATTATTGACTGACCGAAAATCTCTGCATTTTTTATCGCAGGAGTATATTCCAAATGCCAAGTGTGACATTTCCCGCTCTTCCATTACGAATGGATCAGCCTACTATCAGGCAGCTCTGACGTTTTATTTGACCTGTGATGTCAACCCTCAGGAGGTGCATGACATAGGTCACAAAGAGGTCGAAAGGTTACAGGGTGAAATGCAAAAGGTAAGACTTGTATACATTAGAAGATGACATCACTTATCTGGCCCTATACAGTATGACTTGTGTATATGGAATTTCATCAAAAACATTCAAAATTACAAGTCTTTAATTTAGAATATTCAATGTTGAAATATGTTTTAATTGCTGTAAATATACCAGTATATTCATTTTCCCATCATTTCATTAGAATTTGCATTGTAGCTTGGAGTTTGTTATACCAGTATGTTGTTGCCTAGACAAGAAAATATTTCAGTAATTTTAAATCTTAACTGCTACTGTTTTCCCAAAGATAATGAAAGAGGTGGGCTTTGACGGCGCTCTTCAAGAATTCTATGAATACCTACAGAAGGATGAACAGTTCTATTTTGATAATGAGGTAAGGCATAAACTTTTAAGGTTTTTATCACTTCCTGAAAATATCATTTATTGGTAAAAGGGAAAAATCAATGACGTTTTGAATTTCATAATACCAAAGAAAATAATACACGACTTTCTTAGAATCAATCATGAACTTGTATTATGTTTAGGTGAAATGAAAATTATCGAAAGAAATAGTTACTAGATCCTTACAAATTCTTTAGTACTTATTTATCTCTTGCCTACTTTACATGTATGTATATACAGTGATATTATAAAAGCAGTGTGTATGTGTGGGCACCTGTCACTTGTTCAATTTATGCATGTCACTTTGTACATGTAAGTAGACAGTTGTTGGTATTAGTTTGCAGTTTTCATTTTGATGTACTGCACATCCAAATAGCAAAAATGTGGCCATCAAGTAAATGTGAAAGTGAAGTTGACTGACTGACTTTAAGTCAAACCCCCTCCCCTAAATGAAAAGAAATTATTATTAGAAGTTAAGCAACAATCTGAGATGGTCCCAAATACCTATTTTGTTTTGTGCTTGACGTACGGCAACAGCAGACTTCAAAATGTTATGAATACGTTCTTTTTTTTTCATGACATGCTGGCAAACAGGAGCAATATCTTGGCAGTTTCAGAGAAGCCTTGGAAAGAATTCGCAAGCAGCTGCCACAGTATTTTAAAAACATACCTAGAATAGAGTTACAGTAAGTCAGTTTAATTCCATATGTGTGCTGAAGTTTTTCTCAAGAAACTGCAATAATTTGTAGTTTTAAAGGGCCAGTAATGCTATCTTTTGATGATTTTTTCATTATTTTTATTCTAAATATCAATTGCAAGTTCTAACTCTACTCCCAAAAGAATATTGAAATACCCGCTATTTAGGTTGTCAACATAGCATCTATACATGTATATGTAAAATGTACTATATTGTTTACATTTGAATTCTAGTCAGACCAGAATTCACTTGTCATCAGTAACAATACAGTTTACACATGTACAGGTTGAGTTGACAAGCTGAATACTGTGTATCTCAATGTGCAGAATAAGAAATAATCATTGACATTAAAAACAAAAACAGTGAAAAAAGTCATCAAAAGTTGGCGTTACCTGCCCTTTAACTTAAAATGTATAAGTTTCTCAAGAAACTGCTTTTCTATTAGGAAAAACTCACGTAGGTGTTTATTTGATATTGTGAAAACAACAAATATTCTATAGCCTCCCATGCTGTGACATTATAAGTTACACAGGTATAAGTCGCATTGCTCAGTATATTGAAAATATATTGAAATATACAGGGTCTGTACACTCCTGGGAAGCAATTGAATGACCTTCGGTAGAATTTTAAAGTCTCTGGGAAAGTCCTGGAAAAGCCCCTTGAAAAGGAAATTGAATCCTGTAATGCCATGGAAAATTGATAAGCCACCCATGATTTCAAAAATGACAAGATGATCAGTCGTGGTATCATAAATATGATCTGTAAATGATAAGTAAAAATGATGTATCGTAAAAATAATATCTGGAAAATGGTATTATGACCTCAAAAAGTCCTTGAATTTTTAAGTGATTTTGAGTGTATGGACCCTGCATATTGGTTTGTAGTGGGATGGTTCAGTAAGAAGGTAAACAGTGCAAGGATGCAATTTTTGGTATGCACAAAAATGCATGTGAATGATAAGTAGAATTTTAAATCAGTCAAATGGCCAGTATCAGCAACAGAGTGATTTTGACTCCCTGTCTTTCAACTTTTTGGCAAGAATCAGCAAAATGATATACTAAAATCTCGCACTTTGCATAAACAATACCAGGATGTCAGCAGATGCCTGTGGATAAGTCTACTTACGCCTTGTTATTATTAACCCCTTGACCACTATGGTTTGGTCCAGTTCCATTATTCTTTATGGCAAAGTTTGATCTTTACACAGGAAAATAGGGGCGAGCGGGTTTAACAGATGTTTAACTCTTTGAGTGCCAAAGTCAAGTTTTGTCATCTTTCTAAAATACAATGTAGTAAATTTTTTCCAGATTTTTGTCAAAATTTTGATAAAAAACTGTAGCAAAGAAAACATGTCTATTCGGTCCAAAATTATCAAGACAATTAAAGAAAAATTAGCAAAAATCGGTAAAATGTTGTACTTAAATTTTGGTGGGAAAAAATACGGCACTCAAATGGTTAAAACTTTGTGCAGTGCATTTTCCAGTTTTTCATAAAACATGAAATTTTACAGGTGTTGTAATTTCCATCTTTCTTCAAAGATTTTGAATTATAAATTTTCCACAAGGTTTCACACCTTTGCTCTTCTGGATTTTGAATTGCCGTGCATTCCTCATAAAAATCAAGTTAGTGTGGAATGACAATTTCACATCTTATAAATAATAATGAGAAGGGAATACATTCCCACACTCATTCTTACTGTGTCCACCACTGTCTCATGAGAATATGAAAAATTCCAACTTCTTATAACTTAATGCCTCTCAGATTCCACAAGGAAATCATGTTTCTTTTATGCATTTCCGTGGAGTCTTGAACAACATGTTTTGCAATAAGGAAAATAGTTTGATAATGAAAAACATACTCATTTTTAAATGTTTTTAGTCTCCCATAAGCAATACAAGTATATGTGGAGTTTGAATTTTCAAGACATTCGTATGGGAATGTAACACGATTGTTATCAGATCCTGTGCCAATTTAACATGAAGGAAACATATCTATGACTTTTTTCAGAGTCTTTGGAATTGATGCTAGTGACAAGAATTTGATTAATGCTTATTATGTTGGACCATCACCCTCTGGGAACAGACCAGGATTAGTTCGTATCAACTGTGCAAACCCTCAAACGCGGTAAGCTGAAATACAATTGACATAGTTTTATCAATATGAACTGGCATGGCATTATTTTCAAGCCTCTTCTTTCTCTTGTGCTGCTCTCAGTGTCTCACTATGTGTCTGTCTTAGTGTGTCAGTGTCTCAGTATGTGTCAGTCTTAGTGTGTCAGTGTCTCAGTATGTGTCTGTGTGTCAGTGTCTCAGTATGTGTCAGTCTTAGTGTGTCAGTGTCTCAGTATGTGTCAGTCTTAGTGTGTCAGTATCTTAGTATGTGTCTGTGTGTCAGTGTCTCAGTATGTATGTCTCAGTGTGTCAGTGTCTCAGTATGTGTCTGTCATAGTGTGTCAGTGTCTCAGTATGTAGGTGTCTTTCTCAGTGTATTTGTGCCATCTATCCTAGTGTGTTTGTGTCTCAATACGTGCAGTTATGAAGAGGTATTAACCTGCAAAAATTCTTTTAGAGGCATTAGCTGTAACTATTGACAAATTTATTACTATTTTCGCTTTCAATATTGACCACAATGTCTTGTTTTAACTTCCCAAAACATGTTAAAATACACCATATTCAGCTGGTCTAAAGAGACTGTACATGTGTAGACTGCAATTATTATTGGAAGGGAATTCTGGTGTGGACTAGAATTCAAATGGAAAGAAATGATATCGAATTTCACACATATATACCGGTACACTGTGTGTTGACAAACTAAATAGTAAGTGTTTCAACATGCTTTGGGGAGTAGAGCAAGAACTTGTTGTTTACATACGGTACAAAAACAGTGAAACCAGATATGAACTGAATGTGCTCACGTGTTTTACAACAGATTCATTAATAGCAGTATGCTTCACAGAATGTTGGATATATAGTAAACAGACTAGAAAATTTTAGCGTTTACTCAACACAACAACTTGACATGCTAATGTGACCTCTGAATGGAAGGAATGACTTGTACAGATTCTGAGTTTGACAAAACTACAAACTTAGTTATCAAGCATTGAAATTGACTGCTGATGACTCGACATGTATTGACATTATCAAACACTACTGGACGCATGAAATAATACAGTATGACATGAGTTACTGCATACCTTTGACTGTTATGAAGTTGTGTAAAACAATTGTACCTTTGACCTGTCTCATTTTAAAACAACGAGCAAGGAGATGTTACGCAACATTTGTAGACCTCAGGATAATCACTAACCAAAACACAACAACAAAGACAGACATTGTATATTCTGACAGCAGTTCAATTGAGCACTGACGCGGAGTGGCAGACAGACTGCTGATAGTTGAGACTAGCTGTGTATACGGTCTACTGCCAGAGTAACTATCTCTGATGAAGATTTATTGTATTATGTTTTTCAATATTCCTGTCAATAAACCCAATTCATACCAATATAATAGACATCCGTGTGAGGCGTATAATGAGAACAATCAGATATCTGTTATATCATTATATGTAGCAGGTTTCATCAACTTTCGCACAGTGCTCTCAGAAGTAAATCACTAATTACAAAATTTTTATTTAATATGTAAATGAGCTAATTATTAACTTGACTCAGACGATGCTTCTCGATTAAATATTTATCAGATCAATATCTGTATCAAGTTTCATCAAATGTAATGCTGTAATTTGGAGTAATATCACAAATTACAAAGTTCATTAAATATGCAAATGAACCCTTAATTAACTCCATATAACTAAATGCTTTACACAACAATAAGATATCTGTCACATCAGCATCTGCAGCAGATTTCATCATATTTTGTGCATATATTTCGGAGTTATATGACTAATTACAAAACTTCATAAAATATGCAAATGAGCAATTTGTTAACTTGACACTGCCAAATGCTTGTCATTACAATAAGACATTTATCAGATCAATATCTGTACCATATTTCACTGACTTGGGTGCCGTAATTTCAGAGTTATATACCTAATTACAAAGTTCATTGAATATGAAAATGAATCCTTAATTAACTTCACACCACTAAATTCTTTACAATACAGTCTGTCGGATCAGTATATGCAGCAGTTTTCACTACATTTGATGCAGTTATTTCGGAGTTATATGACTAATTATAAAACTTCATAAAATATGCAAATGAGCAGTTTGTTAACTTGACACTGCTCAATTCTTCTCAGTACAATTAGATATTTATCAGATCAACATCTGTAGCAAGTTTCATCAAATTCAATGCTCTAATTTCGGAGTAATATCACTAATTACAAAGTTCATTAAATATGCAAATGTACCCTTAATTAACTCCACACAACTAAATGCCGTACACTACAATTAGATATCTGTCGGATCAGTATCTGCAGTAGATTTCATCTCATTTGATGCAGTTATTTATTAGTTATATTACTAATTACAAAACTTCATAAAATATGCAAATTAGCAATTTGTTAACTTGACACTGCTCAATGCTTCTCATTACTGTTAGATATTTATCAGATCAATATCTGTACCAGATTTCACTGACTTCGGTGCCGTAATTTGAGAGTTATATACCTCATTACAAAGTTCATTAAATATGCAAATGAACCCTTAATTAACTTGACACTACTAAATGCTTTACACCACAATTAGATATCAGTCAGGTCAGTATCTGCGGCAGAATTCATCAAATTTGGTGCAGTTATATCGGAGTTATATGACTAATTACAAAACTTCATAAAATATGCAAATGAGCTATTTATTAACTTTACACTGCCCAATGCTTCTAAGTATAATTAGCTATCTATCAGATCAATATTTGTTGCACGTATCATCAAGTTTGGTGCAGGAATTTCAGAGTTATGTCACAAATAACAAAAGTTCATTGAATATGCAAATGAGCAGATAATTGACATGACACTCACAGTATCATCGTAATATTCTGAGATTGTCATCTGTGAAAAGTTTCATGAAATTTTGTGCAGTATTTCTTGATATATGTCTACACTGTCATTACCGTCTCCATACGGAAACCATTGGAGGGAAAAAAATGATATTGCATAACTTCATTAAGGTAGTATGCACCTCGAAAGTGAAAGACTTAAACTTTTGCTCTAACTTTCCTTAATGAATCTTTCAGTCATTCTCTTTCAAAATCAAAAATAAAAATAGGGGGTCACCGTGCAAATTTTGGTACTAGAGAAATGAATTACCCAAGATTTACCCATATTAGAAATTCAAAATGGCCGCCATCCCTGTGTTAACTCTATGGAGAAAAATAAAAAATTTCGAATTTCGAAAAACTAAGCCGATGAAAAGTTTTCTTTCACCAAGAGCTTTAAAATGAATCCCCACATGTGGTATATCAGAAGAGAATTGTAAAAGTTTGAGAGTCCGAATGTCTGTCCCCGAGGTGCGTTCTACCTTAATATGCAAGCCACACTAACCAAAATCTAACAAGTTCTTGCAAGTAGCATACGGTACATGTGAATCAAATCTGACTTGAATCTGTTCAGACGTTTTTGAGTTATCGTGTAAACAGACAGACAGACAGACACACAGACACACAGACACACACACACACACACACACACTAACATACACACACACACACACACGGACAGACAGGCAGATATCGCTATGACATTAGCCCATGTGTGAACACGTGAGCTAAAAATTATTAAAAGTTACAGCTACTGTACCTTATATTGCTTCAAAGGCCAGCATATGAAGTAATTTTACATCTATGGTCACTATGTCAAAAAAAACTAAACAGTGGGTGTCTTATCATGCTGAGGGAACACTTTACATGTAGATGTCGCTGTCACAGGTATTGCATTTACATTATCAGATGAAATGGGTGTATTATGGAATTGTAGGGTTTCCATTATGTGGTGCCTAATCATGTCAATATGTTGTGTTAATTGCCTCCAAGGCCATTATATGAAGTGATGTCACTGACGCTTCATGAAGCCGAACCCGGTCACCATCTCCAGTGTTCATACAGTCTAGTACAGGATCACCTGCCGGGATTTAGAAGACTGAAGGATGAACGCCAGTTCTGCACTGTTCCGTCTAGATTTCCAAAAAACACAGGATACATTGAGGTGATGTACTGGTCTATTGATTGTGACTGATGTACATGTGCATGCGTGCATCTAAAATAGAAATATGATAATATCCTCACAAATCTTGTCCCTCTGCTACTTTGTGAGTGCATGCTGTACAGAGTAGGTGTAAGCAATTCCATTAAAGTAGTATTCGCCTTGAAAGTAAAAGACTGAAACATTTGTTAAAAGTTTTCTCAATGAAAATTCCAACCATTCTCTTACCCACTGAGATTAAAAATCAGGGTTCACCTCACAAAGTTTGTGTCCAAGAGTAAACAATCACCTACCACAATTTACCATTATATTACCATGCCCTGCCCTTCGCATTTTGATTGGTCGAGCTGAACCACGTGACTGACCACAAATACACAGTAATGGTTTGTTTACATGCCCGTGAATATGAATAATAAGATTAACAACTCAAAGTATCGTAATTTTACAGCTCAAACGTAAATCATAATCAATCACAAAATAAAATGGAGCACTTGTAGGTCAAGTTGAGATATTTTTTTCTGAAAACATCTCCGGATTTGCCAATTTTTTTCAGCGCGCGTGACAGTGTTTCGCGTAATGCTCAGTTTCTTGGGCCCAGTTGTCGTTCGCTCCTGAAATTTTCGGAAATTTTGACGGTTTTTTTGGGTTCGCTGATAATATAATGGAAATAACAGACTCCGCTCTGACCATTAACGTTTATTTGTGGGCAAGGGCGAGAGGAAAGCCAAAAATTAACGGGCAAGGCTTGCCGAGCCCGTTAATTTGGCTTTCTTCGAGTCGTCCGTTATTTCTATAATATTTTATATTTAATATGGCTGCCGTTCCTGTGTTAACTCTGTAAGGAAAATGGCATTTTTTTTATTTTTGAAAAAAGTATGGTGTTGAAGGTGAAAACTTCTTTCTCCATGAGCTGTAAAATTAGCCCCCAGAAGTGGTAGATCAATGAAGAATTGTAAAAGTTTGAGTCTGACTTTCTGTCCCCAATGTGCATTCTACTGTAAGTAGTTGTTAGTCTTAAACAACCAGTATAATGAGTGGTTATTAGTCCCCACGGACACCGTCCCCACGGACACTGTCCGGGGGGACTTATAGGTTTGGTCATGTCCGTGCGTGTGTGCGTGCGTGCGTCCGTGCGTGCATCCGTCTGTGCGTGCGTCCGTCCGTCCGTTCACGCAGATATCTCAGAGATGCCTGGAGCGATTTCATTCAAACTTGGTACAAGGATTACGTCATATGTCATACATATGCACATTGATTTGTTTTGTGATACAATCCAATATGGCCGCCAGGCGGCCATTTTATTACGATTTTTTCATGTACAGAGCCATAACTCAGACATGTTTCAACCGATTTTATTCAAAGTTGGTACAAGGACATTGACCTATGTCATACATATGCACGTCAAATTGTTTTTTGATACAATCCAATATGGCCGCCAGGCGGCCATTTTATTACGATTTTTTCATGTACAGAGCCATAACTCAGACATGTTTCAACCGATCTTATTCAAAGTTGGTACAAAGACATTGACCTATGTCATACATATGCACGTCAAATTGTTTTTTGATACGATCCAATATGTCCGCAATGCGGCCATTTTATTATGATTTTTTCATGTACAAAGCCATAACTCAGACATATGTCCACCACTATCATTCAAAGTTGGTACAAGGACATTGACCTATTTCATACATATGCTCGTCAATTTGTTTCACGTCATGTAGCAGTATCATGTCAATTATTGAAGTTTCGTAATTAGGCTGATTGTCATGATTTTTTCATGTACAGAGCCATTACTCAGACATGATTCAACCAATTTTATTCTAAGTTGGTGCAAGGATATTGACCAATGTCATAGATATGCACGTCAATTTGTTTTGTGATACAATCCAATATGGCTGCCGTGCGGCCATTTTGTTACAATTTTTTAATGTACAGAGCCATAACTCAGGCATATCTCAACCGATTTTATTCAAAGTTGGTACAAGGACATTGACCTATGTCATACATATGCACGTCGATTTGTTTTTTGATACGACCCAATGTGGCCACCAGGCGGCCATTTTATTATGATTTTTTCATGTACAAAGCCATAACTCAGACATATGTCCACCACTATCATTCAAAGTTGGTACAAGGACATTGACCTATTTCATACATATGCTCGTCAATTTGTTTCACGTCATGTAGCAGTATCATGTCAATTATTGAAGTTTCGTAATTAGGCTGATTGTCAAGAAATACTACATCTAATTTCATGAAACTTTGTACAGATGTTAAGCTCACATTGCTTTAACAGTGAAAAAGACATTTATCAGTGTCGTTTTCATTAATTTGTAATTGCGTATGTAATGAACTTTCCTAATTAGAGTGATGTATCCACAAATACAACGTCAAATTTGATGAAACTTGATACAGATGTTGATCTCATAGTGTGGAAATACTGCATCAAACTTTATGAAATATGTGGTACCTGTGATAATCTGTTAGTGTTAGGTTAGTAGGCAAAAATGTTTTGCAACATCCTGTCGATTAATTCCTAGTTGGCTCATTTAATGACCTTTAGGATAGTGGCCTACATTGGTTTTATGTTTCATCAGCATGGAACTCATTCTTGGCCATTGAGCGCCATCTGTATCAACGTATTTTTATCGCAGACCTAATTAATGAAGAGGACTCTATCCTCTCTTAGGACTTGTAATCAAAGTACCCACTAACAAGTGGGGACTGTGTCATCAACGATGACTTGTTCAGTCTAACTTGAGATCAGAATTTGCAAATCAGCTTTGCATGGCGTATAAGTTCAATGAGATATCCTCAAATACATCCGAAAAAATTCGATTTTTTAAAAATCTTCTGATGAAAAACATACTCTAAGTTTATCAGATCCATGTTGTATGACTCTTTACAATTCTCAACATTACTCCTAGGACGTGTACACATTTTCAGAAATTGTTTTTTTTTTAATTTCAAATAATACGTTTGTTTATTTTTCATCTTTTCAGGGATGGGGCATGTATTGTGAATTTCTTGGTGAAGAGATGGGCATGTATGAGGGTGACTCATACAGTCTGTAAGTATGTGCTATGGAAAGCCATTGCTGACTTAAGGGGGCGCCGCATCCAACACAACGCATTTTGCTCAAAATCGCTTTTTTGCAAATATTGATTCAATTTTAATTATGTTGTTAACCCAAGATTAAAATTCTGGTTTGGTTCACCTTTTAGCTTGTCAAGCAGTCATAAGCTGCGTGATAAAGAAGTTATTATATATTATGCAAATGTAATGTATGCAACTCATCTGATTTCCTGGCATCTCTTTTCACCCAATTTAAGAATTTCTAAAGAGTTTAACTCCACTCTGGCTTGGTCAAATTTTCTGAAATTTTCACATTATGTTCTTTAAATGGTATATAACAAAACAATTATTTTGTTTGGCAATAAAGTTCTTACATTTTGAATGACGCATTTAAACTTTGCTAATCATGTCTTTAATCGCTTTTTTGAATGTCAGTCTTTCAACCCATGCCATTTTAGAATGAGGATAGACAATGCAAAATAAATAAAATAATCGGGTTTTTTCTACATATACTCTTGTTTTCAAGTGAAATATTTCATTTCAAATATTAGTATCAAGTTTTTGACTTAAGTTAATTGTTATCATTAACACCAAAATTGAGGTTTTTTACCACAAATATGCACCTCCTTCATCATTTGAGTAAACTATTGCTACCATATACTTAACTTTAGATTCTCTGCTTTTTGAAAATATATAGTATGAGGGGGTTTCCTCGTCATCGGAGATGAGAAATATTCCTTGAAAAACACTAGCAGTAACATGTTGTCTTGAGTATCTTCATTTTGTCTTGCACATTCAGTATATTGTCTTGGGTGCTCAAAATGGTGACCTTGGCATTCAACATACTGTCATATATTTAACAATGTCCTATGCGTTTACTGTGTTGTTCTACAAATTCAGCCTGTTATCCTTGGCATTTAACATGTTGTCACACACATTTTGTCTTAGGCGTTTAACATGTTTTCCTAAGCATTATATTCTGAAAGATCAAAAAAGGAACAGCTGCTCCAGTAACCATCTCCAAAATTGCCACAAGAATTACAATTAAGGATGCACTCAGTTAAAAAAATGACCTTTAACCTCAGGTTTGGTCGGTATTGCCAGGAACTAGTACGTGCCTGCCGATGTGTCACTGACACAGGTTTACATTTCTTTGGTTGGAGCAAAGAACAAGCTGCTGAATTCCTCCGTGAAAACACAACCATGGCTGATGATTTGATAGAAGCAGACATGATGAGATATATGATGGCTCCTGGTCAGGTGAGATAGTAAAAAGCATCTCAGATGAAACTATGTTCTTTGATTTTTTTCGGCCGTAGTTCGTTTTGTTTTCGTCTGTTCTGTATCATGTGTGAGGTCATTTGATTCAAACGTGTTTGAGAATAACAAGCACCTACCAATAGGCATCAAATCAGGTCCAATAATCGTTATCATTCAAGGTAACTAAGAAAGTTACCAGGTCCAAGGAACATATTGTAAATGACAAAGGCAATGGGGTCATCTTGAACCACAAAATAGTGGTGGTACCAGGTGTCCGGAATGAGTAAACTCCTTTGATTATTACTTTTTTTTTTCCTTATGTTAATTTTCTGTATATCATTGTTGATTTCTACATTCAGTAGTGTAATGTGATTTGTTTTCGACTATTTAACAGCTGCTGAAGAAACCTGTGCTGACATTGATCTACTTTCCTGGTGAAAATGGACCCTGACAGAAATCTGCTAAATTTACGACATTGCGATGCCTTTGTACAGAAATAATTTAAAACAAATCAGAACTACCTTTTCCCCGTTAGCAACAAGCATGCCCACCAGTGTTAACCTATTAGAAAGAATGTAACATCAGTAGAAAATTACAGAGCAACATTCACCGTCAGCTGTTGGTGTTTCTGTTAGCAACAAGCATACCCCGCAGTGACGACTTAACAAAAAATTTACATCTGTAGAAAATCACAGAGCAGTGTTGTCTGTCAGCTATCATGGCCCGTGATATAATCTTCCATGATATTTTAACAATATTTAATGATTTTTATTTTTGCAAATCATAGGCCTGTTCCTACACAATAAGTTTGATGAAGTTCAAGGAACTCCGACAGAGGGCACAGGATAAACTTGGTAAGTAAATGTGGAGGAGATGATTAAAATTCACATGGAGAACAAAACTCACTGCATCATACCTCTACACCCCCTCTGCTATATATACATTTGGAGGTGTGAAAATCTGAGGACGAATTATGATTTGAACTCGTCCAATCCCTTACCCAAAAAAATGCAATAAATTGCTAGAGTAGGATGGTGCAAGTTTAACCTTTTCTCCCCTGATGGCCTGTAAACAGGTCCACAATCACCATTGATGACAAAGGGCTTGGGATAAACCATAGCAATGAAAGTGTTAAACTGCTGAGGTTTTGAACAGCAAATGTTTCTAAGCAAACCATGCTGCAACCTTGACATGTGGTCAATAAGTGCAAATATGCATGTAAGAACTAGAATAGAGATGTACCCCTTTCCCCCTCCTTGGGTATTTTACCATGCTTTTAGAGAGAAATTACAAAATTGCAATCAATATAATGATGGATATATATTAAAGAAAATTTCTAAACGGAGGTATATATTCTTTTGGCGTCCAAATATATATGCAACATTGTAGAGTGCCTCAAAGCAAGATAATGACACTTCAAAGACTTACAACCAAAACTCTCATTTCTTTGCAAATCTGACCCCAAATAAATCTCCATTTATTTATGATTTTCCTCCTACATAAGTTGCTCAAAGTCATGTGTTTATTACTTTTAATTAATTGTTTGTGTTCCTTACAGTCTAAGTGAACAAGTGAAAATAAATAACTATTTATTTATAACATTCTTCTTTCTTGCTCATGCCTTTATGTGACTAATGTTTGATGTTAGGGCGACATTTTTTAGTTTTGTGTTTCTCATCTCCCGACCAACCGTAAATTTCAGGTCCGACATGAAAATAAAAAACTTTTTTATTTGTGCTGCCTCTGAGGCAATCATCATAGCCAGAGCACCACCGTCATCAAATTGTGAGATTTCGGCGACTCAGACTGAAAGGACAGAGAGCACAGAACACTGAACTGAAAGACAAGAAAATGCAGTGACTGAACGGACAGAACATTGAACTGAAACAAATACAGTTCTTTTTTTTTGTTTGGTTTTTTTTTGGTACTTTTTTTTTATTTCGACCGCCCGCCCTGCCCGAGTATTCCTCTGGAGATGAGAAACCAAAAAAATAATAGGGTCACCCTTACCTGAAATACGTTATATGTTCATGATGTTGATAAGCTTTTTTTTCAACCAAACTCGTCTAGTTAATAAAACAAATCTACCAACAAGTGTTGAAATATCCAACTTCCTAAATATTCTCCATCTTTTTTCTGTTATTGATCAAAATATCTATCTGAAATTGCTGGTATTTGATAGATTGGCTTCTGCAGAACTTGTAGATCCACATAGAGTTGCATGTTTACAGTATTTGTACATGTTTATACATAATCTCGTCTGCAGGTGAGAAATTTGACATCAAAGAGTTTCATGATGTTGTCCTTTCATGTGGACTGGTACCACTGACAGTTTTGGAGTTGATAGTCAACAGATACATTGAGAAGACATTGAAGACAAGTGACTGATCAGAGCTGAATCGTGGGGAATGGGAGGGGAATTTTCCCTCAATTTTCCTTCAATTTTCCACACTGTTGATACGTATATTTTCCAAATCCTTTCTAAGCTTCATGTAGGTTCTGCCCCCCTTGACATTTTGGTCCCCACACATATGGCCTTGTTGATGGAGGGGTATACTCCCCCTATCAATAGGGCCATACATGTGTGGGGATGGTATCCAATTGACTGTTTTCATGACCTCTGTGTGACCTTACAACCTTAACACAAGTGCCATGGACAATTGTGATCTATTAATATGTAACAGCGGAACATTCCCTGAGTCCTGTACCTAAACAGAAAGTACATGCACATGTAACTCTAACTTTTGATGGTGCTGTTTTCCACTGTTTTATCTTCATTGTCAACGACAGTTTCTAGTTCTGTGCTTCCCAGAGCATACCATTTAGATTTGATACACAGTATTTAGTATGCCCACTGATCCTGTTCATGTGTGAACTGCTTTGTTGTTGTTGACAGGTGAACTCTGGTCCAGACTATAGACTATATAAAGTATCCAATTGTATACAAAGTGGAGCATTTTACACATATAGACGCTGTGTTAACATACTACTCAGTGTTGCAACATGCTTGGTGGGATTTATAAAACAAAGAATTGGGAAAAAAGTCGTGAACAGCTTCTGATATTGTCTCTGTACTTACAAGCTTGATGATTTTTCAGTGTAAAGGGTTTTAATATTGTTGAGCAATAATTTGAAATTTGAATACCTATTGGCCGTACTAATCATTTGCCGGAACAATACATTAAATCTTAACAATGTATATGGCATTGCATTAAGGTGGTCTGTGCTTAGCCTGCCTAATATCTTTGAAAACTTCACTATTAAGTTTTTGTAATCTTACAATGGATTTACTCAGGGGCAGGTCAATATATATGCAAGACAAAGACAATCTGCATCCTTTTCAAAGATTATAAAGAACTCTAGTAATCATATTTGATTAATCAAGAAAATTTTTGCTGATAAATGCCTGCATGGCAGGTCCCTGCATGTCAGGTAAATGAACTGATAATTTACAGAGGTAGTGTTGTCATACTTGATCAAAACTATCATAAATACATCTGGTAACAGCCAAACAGGGCATTTTGATTGTGTGTGTGTCAGATATGTGCTGTTTAGCTATTTAGTTTCAGTAAGTGGTAAGTACATGTATAACTGTGATATATTTTCCAGCAATAGGTGCAGTAAGCACAGTCTCTCTCTCTCTCTCTCTCTCTCTCTCTCTCTCTCTCTCTCTATCTCTCTTTATCTCTCTCTCTATCTCTCTATATATATCTCTTTCTATATCTAT
>LD365969.1:3705-18606 GCA_001465055.1 Ptychodera flava | reverse complement strand
AGTCCCTGTAGTTTGCTTTTCCTGGATGAGGTCGGTTTTGTAAGTTGGTGCCAGTCTGTTGAGCGCTTTGTAGGTTGTATATAGACCTTTGAATCGTATTCTGGACTGCACTGGCAACCAATGAAGCTTTCTGAGAATAGGTGTAATATGTTCGCGTTTCTTGGTACGGGTGATGACTCTTGCAGCGGTATTCTGTGCATGTTGAAGCGGCTTGATGTGTTCATATGCTAAGCCACATAAAAGTTCATTGCTATAATCGAGTTTGGATGAAAGTACAGCTTGAACAAGTTTCTGACAAGTATCACTGGTGAGATAATGTCGGATATGTCTAATTTTTCGAAGATGGAAGTAAATGGATGGTGATGTAGTGGATATATGTTTCCGGTAAGAGAGGTGACTGTTGAATTCGATGCCAATATTTCGTGCCGATTCCTTCAGTGAAACAGAACTGGTGCCAATGGTGATGTCAGCAATTTGACATGGCATACGGCTAAATTTGGAACGAATGAGTAGCACTTCCGTTTTGTCATCGATGAGTTTTAGCTTGTTTTGAGTCATCCAGAGCTTGATGTAACATACTGCGTTCTCCATAATATTGACTGAAGACTGGGTGTAAGATGGTGCAAAGATAAATACCATTGATTGTCGTCTGCATAAAGATGGAATTTAAAGGTTATGATGTCTGATAAGCTGACCAAGTGGGGCGATGTAGATACAGAAGAGTACAGAAGAGGACAGGTGTCTATTGAACAATGTCAGGGGTCGGTATGCAACCAAATTCAAACCTTAATTTCAGAGTTGCCCTTGACCTTTGACCCTCATACCAAACTTTGCCTCATTAATTGTGCACATATCTAATTTTGGGATAAGAAATAGAGATGTGATTTTTGGTATACGGGGATAACTATGGGAACAAAGTTTCTTGACCAAATGTCACGTGACCGGGTACTTCCTCTACCTCATTACTTATGTCAAAGCATCGAGCTACTCTAACATAAGCAAGCGATATAATCTTTGTATATCAAAAAAGCTGCACATTATCAATGCTGACAAATCTACACTGTTAAACAAACGCTCTGAGTTGGTTTCAAAATGTCGCCACAAAAAAAATTATCGAATTTTAATGGCACGTCCCAATCACATATATATATGAGTGTCGAGCTAGAAATCCTTTCACTTCTGTCTGAAGATTGCGGGATGCATGAAACTTAAGAAAAAGATACCATTACTTTGTACTTGAAGTAATATGTGTTATTATTTATAACGTCTGCTTAGCATTGAGCACTGTGATTTTCCACGAGGACAGCTGTATACTTCGAGATATATATATATATATATATATATATATATATATATATATATATATATATATATATATATATATATATATATATATATATATATATATATATATATATATATTGGCGGGTTGCGGAGGGGCACCAAAAGGAAGTGGGCTCTGAAAATTTTGTTTAACGTCATGGGGGTGAAAAAACATGAAATATTTTCTCTTCAGGCCCTGCCGTTGATAGTCCTCGTTTCCTAACATCACATATTACATTTAAGCGTTTATTCCTTTCATACAGTTTCACGTTATGTATACAAGTTCTATGAAAACATTTCCCTTGAAAAGCCCTTCATTCATTTTCATTTGTAAATTTGTAAGCCAATTCCCAAGTATTCCTTCAACTTACAGTGTGTCACATTTCATTTTGCCATGTTAACATATACAGGCTGATTGCATGAAATCAGCTAACAATGCTTAATTAATTAATATACTTTGTTTTGATATTGTTGGGAAACTTTGTTTTTATATCAATGTTAATATATTCTAGGCTACGTCAACATGTGAATAAAAACTATATTTAAGATTCCATATGATGTTATACGTGTAAGGCTTTCATCTTCATCATGAGGTTTAATACCATTCCATGATTTCAACACCCTTTGATAAAACTTAGGCAATTTGAATTCTAAAACATTTTACATAAGCTTATTTGAAATCAGATCTCACAAACTTGAGTGTTGTGAGGAAGGTTCAAAGAGATATAGGTCTACAGGATAGTTTTTTCCAACATGCTTTCCTGCAGTTGAATTGGAGGGATTTGAGGGATTTACCTAAATATTGGCATATTACAAATAAAGGGTAGGCCAACACCTTTCTCTTTAATCTACCGATGCCTTTAGTAATAAAATAATCATATATTAATTTATCCACTCTCTGCACTATTTAATTTAGTATAACAATCACTGACGCTAGATATTTTCTGAATCTCTACAATTTTGCTCCCAATTTAAGCTTTCACATTTCTCTTCATCGTAATCAAACCATACACCTAGAGCCTTTACTGGTTCATCAGTCGAATTTACACGTGCAATTTCGCTGTTACAGCCTTTTTTACTGCCTAGCCATACTGCTTCTGTTCAAAATCATGCATAATGTCAATTACCTTTATCACTGATTGCTCAATATGCACAAAGATAGTTGTGTCAGCTGTAAGTTATGCTAGTATCAAAACATTGGTGATTAAATCCCAACACGGAAGGATTACACCCTTACTGTTATGTCACTGGCGAATTTTACATGCTAAACTACAACACATGAAATAAACAGCAAAACGTTAAGTTGGCACCCTCGACGAACCACTCTATTTTATGAAAAAAGTTCGTTATGCAACCATTGTTTATACACAGCTTTTAACGTTACAATAAATAACTTCAATCCATTTTATAAATTAGGGTCCAAAATCAAGGAAATGCAAGGTATCAAAAATATAAATCGAATTTACAGAGTCACATGCTTTTCCAAAGTCTTCATATGATATAGCAGTATATCAGTTTAATTGGTACATGTCTTGTATCAGCCTTACTACTTCTCCAACACATCTGTCTCAAATGTATCCAACTTGGTCTGTATTTGAAATAACTTTTGGCATTCTCTTTGACTACAAAATTACTACTTCGAATTCACATTCATATAGCTGTGGAGAGAGGAAAACTAGATACTCATCATCGTAAAGGAATTAGATAATATCAATAATGACGGATGATTAAGAACAACATTATAACCTTGACCATGACCTCAAACCCATTCGAAACAAAAAAAAAACACCTTTGGCAAAAGAAACAAATATTGCCGCTCGACATACACAGACCAACTTGCGACAGCATATAAAGGAAAGATCTACCGTCTTCACTTCGTTGATTTTCATTCTTTCCTGGGCAAATGCCGGATTTATGTTCAAATTCTTGAATATTCTCCGCCTCCCCGGATTTTGCATAATTAAATATTAATCATCCATAGATTTTGCATAAATGAATACTTATACTGTGACGCCCTCCGAGCTTTAGCCGAGGTTCATTGTTGTGTACTTGCATGTCAATGCCAAGCACCTTGACACTGACATTTTCCTAACCTTGCAGTGGCCTTCGTTGACTGCAGGGGTGAGGGACGGGCGTTAAGGCCCTGTCACACCTTGACGATTTAGCCAGCGTATGCCAACGTATGAAAAATTTGGCGAATACGCTGGGCGTACGTCGAATACGTTATGGGTAAGTTGTGTATAAGTCAAAAGCACGCTGAAGTAGTAGTTGTTGTATGGCGAGGTCGTCGAAAAGTTTTATACACGCACAAAACTTTTCTCATACGTCCCGCACAAAGGTTGTAGCTAGGAAGGTTGTAGCTAGGTTATACGCTCGTTGACACACGTTGACACATTACTTGTAAGATACCCATAAGTCGAAATGCGTCAAGATAATTGTCTAGCGTACCCAAAACGTATTTTTAACCTGTGAGTGCGTTATGAATACGCTATGTATATGCCCAAAATTGAAAAATACATCGTAGTTCAGCGTAAGCCAGCATTTTAGAGAATTTTGATATGTCACCATATGCTGGCTAAATCGTCAAGGTGTGATAGGGCCCTTTGGCACGAGGAATCTAAATGAAATGTATTTTTCTGGACCAAGAGATAAAAAGCAATCTGACTTCAGTAAGATTTTAACAGTTCTTGAGCAGAAAATTGTAGAACCGTCACATTGGATTCGACGAAATTCCTCTACTGGTGGACCCGTTCTGGTCACGAAGAAAATGCACTAAAGCTTTGTTCAGTATTCCGAACAGAGTTTATGTTGAACAATCGGCTGGATTTTAGGTATCTCCTTGTTTACATTTACATGCAATTATTTTACTTGTACTCCAGACATTAATAATCGGATGTATTGTTATCCATATTTAGAGACTTACTGGCGAACCCATTAGCTCTGACTATCCTGTCATTTTTTCTTTATTTCACTTCATGATAAAATCAGTATAAGACATAATTTCGAACGATAAAAAACAAAATATTCCATTTTGGCTAGGATCGCGACAATAGTCCGCTTGGAATGGCGCGGGTGTTAATTTAACTTTTTTTATAAAATAGATCCGCGTTTCGCTCAATCGAATTGACGGCCATTCATACCCGTTGTTTTTCCAGCTATATTTGTTTTGACATGATTTAAAGTCATAAAGGGAATTTCTAATAGAGATATTGTGAGATCTCGTGGTGTTGAAGTGTTGCCTAAGGATGTATTATGAAGTATTGAATTGGGAAGGTCAACTTTCGGTGGTGTGTAACTTTTATCTGTAGTGAGCGCATGTTAAAAAATTCATGATATTCTAAATGTAACACGATCGGCTAAAATATTTAATACGTATTAGAATGGTAAAGCAATGGTTACATATTATAAAAATGACGAGCTATTGAAAGCATAACTTAAATGTAACGAAATATGTTTTCAAAACTTACTCCGGACTTTTGTGATGTTACTTGCCATGGTCGAAACCTGCCGCGATCTGCTGTAATTGAAACATAAACTTCACTTTTTTTATTTTCCGAGAAGGCTTTTGATCCAACTCTTATAAAAAAGCCAGACTTTTAATGACTTTTATGGATGAAATGTTCAGGTATCCACATTTGAGCAATGTATGTCTTCAAGGTGGAAGACATCCGCGTCATATGTTTCAATTAATCGATATTATCGTGGAAATGGCTAAAGGATATCAAGTGCTAAATTGGTGATTCTTTGATATTTATGAAGATTTGATATTCTGTAACATGCATATCTCCCGAGGATTATTTTTGAACGAACTCTACATATTCAACTGTTTCTGAATTCAAAGAAAAACCATCGGAATCCCTCGCAAGTCTTTGGTGATTCGAATGCTCACACAAAAGTAAATAATCCGGCACCATATAATCTGCCGAGAATTGTCCATACTTATGAACATTCTGACTCGCATTTTCAATGTGTTCAAAACTCAAACCGTGCTTTTATGACGTTTTGACAGATTTCCAGGCATCTAAAAATTGATTTCGTGTCATTAAATCAATTGAATTCCACATTAATTCTAATCGTTCTTTTCCAAAAATTTCAAAATAAAATGTATTTGATGGTAAAAACCAGTTTTCATCATCGCATACATCGTATTTTTAAATTTGGAATACCCGGGACATGATACAAGTAACATCATACAATGATTCTGGAATGCGTATAACGTAAAACACTCGATAAACAATATGAATGTCAACATTAAGGTGAATCGTCAAATGTGTAGACTTTAACGAATATATTCTTTTTCACTGTTTGATGAACATGTGAGGTATTCATAACAAACTTATTTTTTGAGAAACATTGATCACTCAACATAGAAAAGGGGCCTACTTCTTGCCAGGACATTTCTACCCTGACTGACTTCAAGAGAAATTCAAAACTGAGAAATTATCCAGATTTGTCTCAACAAAGTTTAGTCATAAGTGATGTTTCAATGACCCATGGCAGTGACCTTGATCTGCCTGAGCAATCACGGTCCCTGACATTGATGGAATATTTTCATTCAACCGGACATCTGCAGACCTAAGTGACATGAGCTCACATGACCAATATTTGTACGTGCACTGCCTTAACGTTCAAGGTCGTGTTAAGGCATCAACAGTTGGTGGAGCTGTAAAAAGGTTGGTACGTTCTCATTGTCATTGTGTATAAATACTGCCGTAGACATGATGAAAACAGACATTTACGGTATACCAATTGACAGGACGACCAGACAGAAGTTAGTGGTCACGTTTTCGAGAGGGGGGGGAGGGGGAGGTTCACAACAATTTCTTGGCGTAATTCACTTTCCACGTAACACTTCGGAAAGCTGGTACTACACATCGGACTTCTTCTATCATCGCTTGACCTATACAGAAGGATTGTTTAAGGTTAGTGATTTTGGTAATTTTCCAGGAGGCTAGGTTTTGTTTTTGTTTTTGTTTACGTAATGTATAGTTTGTTCAGCATTCATGCTCCTCTTTTTGGCAGTGTACATGGAATAACTGGAACTAGAAGACAATATGATATCGAATTCGATTACTTTGACTTGAAAATGTGAGACTACACAGTGTTTCTATGACTGGCCCGGCGAAGATTAACATAACTACCTAGAACATTTAAAACCCGTTTATTGCGTATATCACTGGATAAAAGTCTTCGTCCGTTGTTATGAGCTTAGTTCAATGTCTGATTTGCGCTGTTGGAAAGAATGAGCGGAAATGATATTAAGACACTTCCCACTAAAATTCGAGTACAGCATGCCTTTATTCGGCTATTTTAGTCAAGGAAATCAATTCTTATGTTTTAATTTTGTTAAACGATAACATATCAAACAGATTTTCAGGTCTGAAAATGCTGTTGGTCTAATGTGTATGCAATTGAAATAGTTGAAAAGGAGAAGGCAGAAAAAATACAATTACCGTCTTGTAAACAAAACAAAACATGAAAAAAATATTTAAAAACCCCGCCCACAAAAAGTTACTTCAATTACAGTCCCTCATATGGAGAGACTTTGCTGCAGATCCATAGGTAGCCAACCTTTCCCCAACACCCAAAATCGCAGGGGAAAGTTATGGGCTAAGGAACTGCGGCAAGGAGAGGCCGTGCTTCAATGATTTTTGATATCTGAGTGTTAAATATCACATTTTCACTTCTTTTCATTCCCCATTTTGTTTGATAGCTAACACAGCATGCCTTATACTAAACACCTTGAAGAACAAAGGACTAAGCTGTCGTGTACCAGCTGCTGCTGATCAAGATCATGATATGCTGCAGCGAATGCCATAGTAGGAGATTTTCTCACATTTCTCACATCTCGACTCTGGCGTCAGGTATGTGTGTGTTTGAATTAATATTTTTATCTTCCATTTTGATGTATTTTTTAGCGTAGCATGTAATCCCTGGTTGTATTCGTGAACGCTGTTAGATTTTGTGAGCATGCCTCGGCCTGACAACAGGGACAGCAGACAAAGGTGTAGAATCTTTTTTGAACTGTGCGATAATTCAAGTAGTGACCTCGTTTACGTTACAAAGTCTTCTTGACCTGAGGTCAGTATTGGGCAAGGTAAATCAGTCTAAGACAGGTCAAGGCATTTACTACTGTTTTGTTGATGCGATACAGTGACACTGTACTGTACTGAATCACCGTACGGTTGAATTCTATTGTTAAACTACAGACGGTAGAGTTTCCATGGTGTGGTGTGTTTGCTATCTCCATGATTAAACCATGAACCTAAAAAAAAGATGATTAAACCAATGTTACGTGCCATGTAGGGTAATCGTCTTTAACTTGCTGCTGCATGCAAACGTGTACTTAGGGTCGTCGAAGTTTGTTTGTACAAGACATGAATTTTAGTGCTGTCAAAATCATTATTTGGACTTGAAAATAACTATTAACAGTAGTTCTGTGAACATTTGTAAACTGAAGGAACAATCAATTGTTTATAAACATCGTATATTTAATGGTATTAAGAGGACAACTAAGTTTAAATCTACTATTTTATTCACGACAAAGTAAATTAGTGTACGTGTGATAATTTCACAATATTGGTTTGCAAAATACGTCTGGTAAACCTTTACGTGTGAGTCTACCACTATGTTTTTATTTCATGGTTATTTACCACAAACCAAAATGTTTTGGCTTAACAAAATGGGAAGCAACATGAAACAACTTCATTTATGACCCGGTTACTTTTATCATTTACCTTGATCGATTCCAAAAAAAATTGTGATTTGTTGATCATTGTTTTAATGAAGATTGTTGAATGAAGGGAGCTGTGCAAAACCCCCGGCGGTGGCAGTCTCTGGATGGGTGGGTACCCACGCTCGTTAGCAGAGTTTGAAATGTACCCCTTTCCCCAGAATTTTTCTCTGAAAAACACCCCCTTTTTTGGGAAAATCCGGGAGAAAATCACTGCGAAAAACACCCCCTTTTTCCGATATCTGGGAGATTTTACCTAAATGTTTGCCAAGACATTTGAATACCATAATTTACCAATTTCAAAGCAAGTGTGCTGACTCTTGGTGAAAAAGGAACACATAATACACTAGCTTAGCATGGGTCGACTTTTGGGTCGACTTTTATGTGCACAGTAACGGACTTCCTTGTTCAATGTATGCTTAGTAACATAATGAAAACTTGAAATACAGTGATCGTTCAATGTTTTGTCTTCACCATATGTCTATCAGTCACACTCATATGCAATCACTTTTCAGACCTATTATCGGAGGGTGACCTGAAAAAGTACCCCCTTCTCTCGATTTCACGGACCTAGATGTCTCCATGATGTCCGACGAAAATCACCCCCTTTTTCCGCGAGATTTCTAACGAGCGTGCGTACCCGGCTGCTCCGAAACTGCCACCACCGGGTGCAAAACATATCAATCTTTTCAATATTACAGGCAATATTTGAATTTATTCATAGGGGATGATTCTATTATCGGTCATCAACAAGACCGAATAAACTACAGAAGACGTGAGATCATCAAGATGATCCATTGGACATGGATAAATCGGTCTGTCACCATCTTGAAATTATGAGGAAGAAGACGCTATCGCTCCAAGTTGCCACTCGTTCCTTATGGTTTCTGAGACTTGACCATTCGAGAATATGACTTTTAAAACGCGATAAACTGAACATTTATGAGAATCACGTAGGCCTGGATGTGAATTTTCGACATGTCATTCACAGAGAATGACTAAGCTAAGTATCCTTTATAGTTTATAGCAATTTATTACATAACCAATGTACAAGCAATGTGATCATTTCCACTGCAAAACTTCTGTGGAAGCTGAGTTTATTCTGTTTAAGAGAGTCTTCTGAGACTTTGACCATGGAATGTGCGTTATATGACAATCAAATAAACGTTTATATTTATTAACTATAACTTTTGTAAAGTAAAATTTCCAAATGAGAAGCATTAGCCAGGAACGGTGTCTTTTAATTTAAATTATGTTACAGTATGATGAACTGCGATTGCATTAAAATTACAGAAAATGATAAACAAGAAATGTCAAAGAAATTGTGTAAACAATCAATTACATCCAGTACTCAGTGAGTTGGAGAGAAATTTAATACTCAACACTTTCGCAGACATACACTTGGATACACCCATTAGGATACATATACACAAACATCCATCGGCACAAATGTATATACATACATAGTGACATACATGATACACACACGATACATACACATTTTCACATGCAGACAGAGGGACAGACACATAGATAGATGGTTGAATACAGAGACAGACAGACAGACAGACAGATAGACAGACAGATAGCTAGCTAGATAGATAGAAAGAATGGTGTGTACAGGTATAGATTCCTATATTTCATTCAGCTACATATGTTAAACATTTGTATAATGCATAGGCACCAAGCAGTCACTTAGCACTTCAAGGTAATTGTACTGGCTGTTTTTACTCCTGCAATTGAATCTCAGAGATGTTTGGCTTCATTGCCAAGATCTGATTTCAATTTGCTAAGCTCAATGGCAGCTATTAAGCATTATTTGAACTTACCTTATCTGTAACAGTATGTGAAGTTGCTTTTAATTTCATGAATTTATGACTATAAATTGGTATAAATATGAATATGATATAAATGAGTTACTTTCAGTTCAATGTAAGTGATATGTGCATTTAGAGCAAACGTCAGATTATGGAGAAATTGTAATAGCTAATAAATCACAGATTTGTACAAACCATGATTTGCTTGTTTGCTGATATCACTTTTTAATTTTTGGTCTATTTGCATGTTGTTTACATTATGAAAAGAAATGTTTACGAGGTGTCTGTTTGCACAGAATCTCTCTCTGCCGTTTTGGTACAACAAAACTTATTTCTGGATGCTCTGATTTATGACTATGCCATATAACTGCTCATTTGACTATGAAAGGACTCCAGCCTAGGAAAATTACAGAACTCATGTCCCCATGTGACTCATTCAAGTGGGGCTACATTGTCTGCAAATGACCAGTATCCAGAAAACTGATCGGTGTATCATAATTGGGCAAAGTGTATAAGAATGGCATTACTCCCATGGAATACATAGCCAATTACTTAAGGGACAAATTTTGTGACTGACTTTCAGGAAATACAAGTGATTATATAATATAGGCCCTGATTATATTATAATAAAAGAAAAACTTGTAAATATTTTCAAATTTAAAGATACAAATGATATCATACAATAGGATGGTCACAGGAGATAATCTCGATTGCCATTATCAGTATTTACATATGGATGAAATAGAGCAATGCTTTTTGTGAATTGTCATGGCAACTTTCTCCAAGCTGCATAGCACAACTTAACCCATATACCTCACAGCACATTAAAAAAATTCAAAGCATAATGCATGTAGAAGTACTCAGTGCACAGCGCACTGGTAACCTTCATTGTAATATGAGAGTCATGCACTTAGTAGCTACAGTTGTACAAAATGTTTCTCTAAGCATTATCATTGAAGCTGAGGCCAATATTAATCTTGCTTTTTTTTAAAAAAATGCACTATCTCAATCTGATTAAAATCAGATGTAGAGTACAGCGATTTCAATAAATACATTTGATTGAAATTCCTATGATCACATAGTTGTCATAATATCAAAAACTCTGGCAGCTCACATCAGTATTATACAATGCGTCAGTATTCTCAAATCTCTTTTCAAAGTCGGACATAATGCAACACATACTTTATACACAGACAGCATATGGTATAACAGTAGGTTAAAATCTGAATTCAAGTGGACTATGCTGCAAACAAAACCATGTGCACAAACGTGCACAGAAATATGTGTTTTTCTATAAGCATTTGTACACATACTGGTGTCACATGATCTTTGGGGTGTACTGAGTCCATGGAACACATTAAGTCCTGTTTATTCTGGAGTAGAACCATTGACCAACAATAAAGATGGCATCACTGACTGTTGCTATGTGGAGAAGAGACTCAGATGATTAAATTTTGTTATCAGATGGTACATTCCCGATACTTGTAATCTCTAAGGATTGAAGACTGGCTTCAAGGCAACATACTTGGCAATAAAATACAATATCTGAACCACAGTTGATACAAGGGTCACATCATGGGATATCTAAGACACATCATGGGATTACATCAGTAGGATCTATCATATCATATCCCTACCGAGTGCCATATTCTCCATATTTGAACATGGTGTATCATGGGATATCCAAGATGCATCATGGGATTACATCAGTATATCTGTCATATCATACCCCTACCAAGTGTTATATTCTCCATGGTTGTACATATGGTGCATCATGGGATATCAAAGATGCATCATGGGATTATATCATAGGATCTATCATATCATATCCCTACCGAGTACCATATTCTCCATATTTGTACATGGTGCTTCATGGGATATCCAAGATGCATCATGGGATTACATCAGTAGGATTTACATATCATATTCCTACCAAGTACCATATTCTCCATATTTGTACATCATATAGACTTTAAAGGTACGGTGTGCCTAGGGCACAGCTGTTTAGACTCTCAAATTTCACCATACAAAAATAACATGAAGGAAAATGAAGTGAAATTGAAAATGTAATTTTTCCCAACATAGAGAAGACAGGGATATCCCATTTTGAATTTCAAATGCCAATCTGTTTTTCCAGCACCAAAATTTGCATTTGCATATTCTTGATATTGAAAGAGAATGATTTAAAGTTTTCTTGATGAAAGTTCAATTAAAGGTTTAAGTCATTCAATTCTGAAGCACATACTACACAACCTGAATGCTGACTGAAACAGAGAACATTTAGCCAGTGTTTCAAAATGCAATGAATTCAAGTTTGTTTGTAAAAAGCACACAATGAGAGATACAGTGATGTACAATACATAAAGATGACAGCAGTGGTATTGCTGTGATCATGTGTTTTTAACAAGGCAGTGGTTTAGCAGTGGATCCAATGATAAATAATGCTTACAAAATCTGTATTTTTACACAAACATGGCAGTAAAATAATAATCTGTATGCACACAGAACCACACTCAAAAAAGTCAAACATTAAGTATTAATCATATATCAGCGGTAATCAGACAAATAAATATGGACAATTGGCTGAATTCTATCATTTCAGTAAAACTAAATGAAACTTGTCAATTTCATACTGGATTTGCTGATCCATACCGATGAGAAGTTGATGCTAGTCTAGGATAACTTTACAAAAATCAGATAGAGAAAAATCAGTTTAGAACAAAAAGTTGTAATAATTTTAACTTATTTGAAAGATCAATACTTTTATTGCTGTATTCTAGCACTCACTAAGCATTATCAAAATCAGCAGATATCTTGCTGTATGAAAAATATGTTGATAATATCAGTTATACTGATGAATTAATTGACATTAAACCAAGTCATTGACATTACAACAAAATAATTTAAAGAAAATATTAACACACTAACTTTTACCACAATACATTTACTTACAAAACATGAAATAACATATAATTTCAACAATTAAGGTAGTATGCACCTCGAAAGTGAAAGACTTAAACTTTTGCTCAAACTTTCCTCAAGGAATCTTTCAACCATTCTCTTTCAAAATCAAGAATAAAAATAGGGGGTCACCGAGCAAATTTTGGTACTAGAGAAACAAATTACCCAAGATTTACCGATATTAGAAATTCAAAATGGCCGCCATCCCTGTGTTAACTCTATGAAGAAAAATAAAAATTTTCGAATTTCGAAAAACTAAGCCGATTAAAAGTTTTCTTTCACCAAGAGCTTTAAAATGAACCCCCACATGTGGTATATCAGAAGAGAATTGTAAAAGTTTGAGAGTCCGAATGTCTGTCCCCGAGGTGCGTTCTACCTTAACTCCATAAATATTATCCTCTGGCGTACTTCTTGTACTCTTTGAAATTCCACTGTCACTCTATAAAATTGTCCAGAATATGAAAAGATTAGCATGATTTCCTTACTCTCATTAATATTCTACTTGTAATTGTTCATGTTTTCATCTAATTACATTTACTTCCACACATTTGCAGGTCGTATCAGTTTTCTAACCCCCTGTGCCATCGCTTTCTTCTCTTTCTGTTGTTGGTTAGTTGCCTTTGTGAACTGAGATTTACCATGGGGACATGGCTGAACATTTGGTTGACCCGCCCTCAGCTGATTGTTTGGTCTTGCCTGTTGTCTCACTGCTTGGGACTGCTTGCTGAGTACCTGAAGAATGAAATCAAAATAATGTTGAAATCTTCACACAGTCATGAACTTCTATGTTCTATCTGTTCAGTCCATGTAAAGTGTAATAATTCATGTCAATTCATATACTCAGTGCATGAGTGTGTATTTCTACGAACTACAGGCATATTAATGAAACTTGTTTCTATCTTGGATTCAGTCACTCACTGTGTGAGGCACACATATTGTATGTACAGAGTTTAGTTTCATGCTATCATATAATGCCAATGCGTATTCCATTGGTGGAATTTCCGCTTCAAAAAATGCACAGGATTGGGATAGAATTGGACCAGACGTGGAAACAGTTTCGGTTAAAGGAAAGGGATGAAGGATGGTATAGCACTATGATTACAATTAGCAAAGCTACAGAATACATATTTAATCACTTGATTCAGAAAAGTTGCAACAAGAGAAAAGTGCCCTGTGAATGCTACAACAATTGAGTTTGACATAAAAAAACCCATAATGAAACTCTACTGATGTATTGTCATATGCAAAACAGAAAGGAATCACTAACAGTTTATCTGGATGATTTGTTTTAGTTCACATTTTTATTGAACTATTTCACCAAACCCTAATTTCATAATTACAACCTGTGCATGCATACTGACCGACCCAATGCAGCACATGACCTTTGACCCATGAAATGGTGAATAACTTTACCTCTGACATTTTTGACTAAAAAAAAATAATTTGACAATATGAACACCCATGACTCCTAGAATATGACATACTTTTTTAGTCATGCAGATCCATTGCAGATATGTAGATTGTGATGAAACAACACAGCCAGCAAACAATACATCACTCGGCTGCATAGAGTGTGCATAATCATCAATATAGCAGTGATTGTTACAAATACATGAAACTTTTAATTATAAGATGATGATGAAAAACAGCAGAAATGTTTGGAGTACATGCATAGAAACATGCAGATAAAGTTTACATCAGAATAACTATGACTCACTTATCAATCTGTTAGTCAGTAATGTAGACATCCGTTTGAATGAGATGTAATGAAAGCAATGCATCAGATTAGTACAGTGAGTATTATACAGACATGTACATGTATATGATTGCTTCATAATGTGTTAGTTGAACTACAGACTCTACACTACAGAAGAAGGTTTAGACGAAAGAAAAGAAAAAGTATGGTTCCAATAACATCAACTGAGGTTTGTTGATCTAGCAAGTTTTTCAGTTCTGTGTCGCTGTCTCTTTGTGATCACTTAACAGAATGGATTCCTGGTATGCTATGTATAATTCCACAATAACGTACCGGAAGTGGACAGATTTATCCATGTTCTGTGTAGCATC
>LD365966.1:32217-50963 GCA_001465055.1 Ptychodera flava | reverse complement strand
CCATAAACGGCCCTTTTCAGGGCCACCAAATCCTCAAGAAAGAGAACTACCGCTACGTTTATTTGTCCCCTAAATATTTATTTTTGATCTTCATTTGCTATGGTCACTTACAGGACCCACAGCGCGAGACAATGATTGACATATTTGTCCTGAAAGTATCATGCCCACGTGACTGATCTCGATATTGTGATTGGTAGTTACGACGCAAAAAGTATCAAACTTCCAAATCAATGGGATTTATGAATGAAAGTGCTCATAGTTTATTTGCATATCTCGTTGGCGACGGACTTATCACATATACCAAACAAAGTAGTTCCATTGCAGAAAATTAGCGACCGCTTGGTCAGTTTAGCAAGCTAATAAAATACTAATGTCGCCCATTTTTTAACGAAAAGTAAGAAGACTGTTCATGTGATAAATATATAATCCCATGGTATTTTTCTCCGTTTGACGTCATCGTATACTCGTGTTTTTCGCGCAGCCGCACAACTTCTCGCCTTCGGCTCGAAGTTGTACTGCTCCGCGAAAAACACTCGTATACGATGACGTTAAACAGAGAAAAATACCATGGGATTATATATAATTATTACTGTTGTTTTGTGTGATTATACGTATATGCCTGTCAAGACTCAGTTAATATTACATACCATATCACTCTTCATTGCTGTTAATCGCTGTTTATTTCTGTAATTCTTAGTGATAATATATATTTACCTGTCTATTACGGTTACATTACCTACCGTTCATTGCTGTTGATTACTGTTATTATGACTGATAATATGTACACCTATATACCCGTCAAGTATTTAAGAAATAAAGCACACCCAGCGACGGTTTGACCAGTTCACGACATATATGTACGAGCGATAGCGAGTGCATATATGAAGTGGACTTGTCAAAATCGAGTCGTATACCGTCGCTGGGTATGATTTATTGCTATTATATCTTAACAGTATATTGAAGTTCTGGCGTGGAACGTCATAAACTGATTTTTGCTCAAGCTGAGAGGTCGCGCGTTTATCGCCAATATACCACGGGTCTTTCTGACTGCATGTTCTAACACTCATGTGGTCTGATGTTTGTGCGGGTCAACATATGTTTCTTCAGATTGCTTTTTGTCTCTGAATGTTCTACCACACTCTTTGCATTCATGTTCTCTAACAACTGATTGGGTCAATCTATGTGATGACAGCATGCTTGTATATTTGAATGTTTCATCACAATCTTTGTATTCATATGATTTTATGGCAGAATGCATTAATTTATATCGATGAAGATTTTGCTTCAGCCTGAAATGTTTTGCTACTTTTTAGGAGTCAGTTTGTTTAACATTTGTGTGCATGCTCAAATGTCTGTTATAAGTTAAGTGCCACTTAGTGCGAATGCGTCTCCGCACTACCTTTTGATATTTGACTGTGTTAGCATGTGTGTTGTGAGAATGCTTTTCGTATTTAAATGGTTTACTGCATATTGCACACGTATATAGTCTGATATTTGAGTGTGTCAACATATGTTTCTTCAGATTGCCTTTGTGTCTGAATGTTCGACCACACCATTTACACTCACGTGGTCTGATATTTGAGTGGGTCAACATGTGTTTCTTCAGACTGCCTTTATGACAAAATATACCACCTCACTCTTTACACATATGTGGTCTCATATTTTTGTGGCTCAACATATGTGACTTCAGATAGCCCATCTGAATGAATGTTCTACTACACTTTTTACATGCTTGTGGTCTGATATTTGTTTGGGTCAACGTAAGCTTATGTACTTCAGATGTTTTTTTGTGTCTGAATGTTCAACCAGACTCTTTACAATCATGTGGTCTGATATGTGTCCGGGTCAACATATGTGTCTTAAGATTTTTGAGCATTTGAATGTTACCCCTCGCTCTTTGCATTTATGTTCTCTACCAACTGAATGGCTCAATCTATGTGATGACAGCCAGCTGCTGTATTTGAATGTTTCACCACAATCTTTGCATTCAAATGATTTTATGGCTGAATTCATTTATTTACTTTGTGTGAATTGCATGCACTCTGCACTGTAAAAATAGCGGACGTTAGACGCGTCTTTACGCGTTCAAAATGTATATGTCGGTGTTCAAATTTGAACGCCTAGTGTTCATATTGTTAACACCAGTGTTCATAATATTAACAATGATGTTCTAAACCTGAACACTATGTGTTAACAGCCATCTCTTTCAAGTGTTCAAAAACTCAGCATCACAGAAATTTTACAATACTGTGAAACAATTAACAGTCTTTTGTGTTTTTAACTTTACAATGGCTATATTAAATTTACTATTGCTTCACTGTCAGGTAAACGTACACGGATTTTGGTGTAACGAATTTCACACTAAGTGAAAAATATTTCCGGCATACAATTGCTTAATGCATGTTTTTTCTAAAAAAGGAAGTATACAAAATAATTTTACACGTTTATTACGGGTTGAAAGTTTAAAAATTAGAAAAGAAAATCAGAAAACCACCATGAACGTTTTAATTTTAACATCGGCGTGCAAGAGGCGTTCTACTTTTAAACACTTGGTGTTCAAGTTTGGTGCCTTTTCCTATCCCATGATGCATCAAAACGGAAGTTGCGACATTTTTCTTGTAAGCGCACCCTGAAGTCCTGATCGTGCGGAAGCAAGACCAGAAAGGGTAAGTTTCCTCTCCAAAATAGTAAAAGGTATTAGATTTTTGAAGCATCTATATTATCGTCCTTTGAAATTGGTACCTTTAAATAGCTTAACTACGTGAAGAAACCTTTTTTCTTTCGTGGCTGCTATACCAACAACTAGCTGTGACTATGCAGTGGTACTTTTGGCCATAGCCTATCGATCTATCTCACTCGGGTCAAGGGTCATCAAAACACAACTGTAGCGATAACCCTTGACCTGAGCGCGATCGATACGCCTTGCATAGTCCTGCTGCGTAATCACAGCTAACACATGTCTTTTAGTAAACACATCGCATGTAAAACATCAGTTAAACATCGTAGAGTATACAATGTATTGTTTCAGCATATGAGAGTTTGGCCTTTTTATTTTAATCAGTTGATGACAAGAAGCAGCAAATATTTTGTAACAGTATTGAAGAGAGGCACTGTATATGAAAGTCTCCCCTTTTCCTTAATGTAATCAGCCCCTTGTCTTTCATTTAAAGTTTCATCTCGCCGTATTACCAATTGTTGCATTTTTTCAGGATGTAAAAAGTTGGATCAAACTGAAAATCGAAGAGTTGTTATAGAAGCTGGTGGTACAGATAACGAAGAAGATGAGTGTAAAGGTAGCTGTCTGGAAACAAGCTTGAGAACCTCAGTTCATCTCTAATGTAGATTTAAATTTTGATAAATTTCTGTATTTTTGTTCTGAATTAATCCAAGCTTTGGTAGCATAATATGATCAACAAAATGTTGTCGGAGAATAAGCTTTCACAGACGTGTAGTCTCCCTTATTTAAATTAAACCTGAAAGCGACACACCATTCAGAGTAAAAATCTCCACTCTGAATTACTGATTTTTCTGAAATTTTCACTCTGAATTTTCTGTCACTATCTGCTTCAATTTTTTATCATCCCCTTGAATCTGATGAAGGAGACTTTACGTCTTTGAAAGCTTATGCCCTTGTAACTTTTATTGGATCATAGCCTGCTACCAAACCTAAGATTATTTTGTATTGTAGCTCAACACGTCTCTTGTACTTAGCAACTGGTTTTTAGCTTTGCTGTCAGCTAAATACGTGGATGTGTAGCATTGTCCTCAAATTTGTACATCCAACGGTTTTTCTTCAAAACAGCCTGTACGAATCCTTTAATATTTGGATTACAGATCCCAAGGGATTACCCTAATCAGATATGTTCAAATTATGATGAAATATGCAAATTTATATTTTTGAGGCTAATTTTGCTATTCTTTGGCAAAAATCTTCTTCTCTTTTACTGCCGTCTTCAATATTTGGTAAACATATCCCTAAAAATGACTTTAGTCAAATTTGTGCTAGCTGTGATGAAATATTCAAATTTTATATTTCATGGCAATTTTTGTCATTTTTTGGTCAAAAAAGCTTTAAAAAATCAATTTCAAAACTGCTAATCGAACATCTTTGATAGATCTCTACTGATAGTCTTTTTCAGATTGTTCAAATTATGCAGAAATTTGCAACTTTGCATTTTTAGGACATTAAAGACATTTCAGACATTTTTAAGACATTAGGGATTACCAGAATGTGATATATTCAAGTTATGATGAAATGTACATTTTTTCATTTTAAGGGTGATTTTTTCCATTTTTGGTAAAAAAAAATTGTATAAAACTTAATAGCAGGGTACACCAGAATTTTAAAGGTCTTTATGAATAAATTTCTGGGAAGTATATTTTTGAAATGTCACCCATTTATTTCAGGGTTTATTTAAAGATATTACAAACAAACAAACCTTTTTGTTTATGAAGGACTCTTTTTGGACAAGGAAATAGGTTTTACCCTGCCAAGGACCCACTTTCCCCACTTTCTGCATGTTGTGCCTCACTGTGACACTTTGACAACTTAACATGTTGTGTTTACTTTAGTGTGGACAACTATATACCATGTGCACCAGAGAAGCCTTGACTAACTTCTTTCTTCTTCAAAATTTACAATTGTCTATACAAGAGGAAATGTCTTTAAGAAACCATCTTACAAAAATGGAGTATGCATTTCATACATATACGTCTTTTCAACACAATAAGTATGCCAAATTTTGAGCTTTTTCAGATGATTTTTGTACATTTTAAACAAGTATGAACATAAAACGTAATCCACAATATGGTGATCTTCATTGCCTATTTTTTTGATAGGAAGGTGTTAACACTATTGGGTTTTTTCTCTGACAAACTTTGCATACAAAGTTGCAATGTTTATTTGCCCATTTTACAGTAAATTATTGTATTTTACTCTAGAAATGTTTCGTGTATTTTTAGAATAAAATAATTTTACTGGATATCAATGGTCTGTAATGTTATTTCAAGGCTTGAACACCCCGTGAACGCCCAAAATTAAAGGTGTTCAACAAGCGCGCATCATGTGTTCTAGCCTTTAACACACTTATCGTTGAACGGCGTCCATGCGTTCAAAAAGCTTAGTGTTACAGCCCTTTGACGCGTAAAAGCGTTCAATTTTTTGAACACATTTCCCGTGCAACGTGTGTTCAGATATGGAACACCATGGTGTTCAATATAATATTTGATGAACACGTAGCGTTCAAAATCTACACACGTATGTTCAAAAATTGAACGTTGGTTGAACACGTAGTGTTAAATTTCTGAACGTCTGGAGGCGTTCAAAAAGTGTTACAAAAAGGCGTTTAATTGGTGTTCTATCCTTGAACACTTAACTTTACAGTGTGTGCACTGGTACAGTTTGATATTTGAGTGTTAGCATGTGTGTTGTAAGAATGCTTTTCTGTTTCAATGATTTACTGCATATTGCACACGGATATGGTCAGATATTTGAGTGTGTCAGCATATGTTTGCCTGTAAAGCTGTTGTTTTTTAATGTTCTACCAAACCCTTGTACAGCTGTGTGGACGAAAATATGGTCATTTGGTTTACTTGTCAACTTACCAGTAACACCACACACTGAACAGGGATGACTATGCTCTGACTGTAATAAGCCATCTTTGAATGGGCTCAGTTCACTGTCATATACCTTACAGTCTTTGCTTTCACACCTGTGGCGGCTACTGCCCTTGCCTTCTTGTAAACTGTGTACCAGTATATCACTTTCTCCCCTTTGAAAACACTCTGTTGAACTGATGAATTCTTTGTGTGCTGTTGACTGGTTGCTCATATGATAAAGCTCAGTTTGTTGGTTGATATCTTTTCAGGAATTTTTTTACTGGATCATCTGAACTCCAATGTGACGAAACCATACTGGACAAGACTTTGTAAGATTATTGGTGTACCTGTAAGGAGAGTAATATATAAACAATCTATAGAACTGGTAAAGAAGTGACATGATGCAATGACAAAATGAAAAACTTTATGGTGTTTAAGTGATAGAGCTTTATTAAGGAGAAAGTCCATTCCATTTTCTTTAATTAAAGCACTTAAACAGTAAAACCAGGATCAATTGTTAGTGTTGTTTACCATTTACTCCAGGAAAGCTTCTTTAGCAAGATTACAATAAGGAAGTTGTACAATATGAAGCCAGAATTAAGTTTGATCTCAAGTAAAAGTTAGAATTGTCCTAGTTCACCCCTCCCAGCAGCATTACAAGCTTGTCAATTACATTGTAAAATGTTCGTACAAAATTTGAGGTGAGTTTTTTCAATTGCTGATTTATACCACTTCTTGTAATCCATGAAATCTTGTCCCCAAATCTCTGAGCCATACAGTAAAACAGGTTAAATGAAAACATTGAATAAACGTAGGGGAAATTTTATCTTGCTGTTGTGCAATAAAATCCCTTTTAAACTGTACAAAGATTTTGCTGCTTTATCAGCCAAATGTGTAATTGTGTCACTGAAACTACCATTTAATTTTAATTGTCAGTCCTAAGTATGTATAGCTCTTAACAAATTTTATGCATGTACTACCATAGTTAAATAATTGTTTATCTATCAAAGGAGATTTACTAAAATTAATTGCTTGGGTTTTCTGTAAATTAACATCTAGTTTCCAATCAGAGCAAAATGTGTGTAGTGTATTTGACTCCCTCTGCAAACCTTTTTTTGAAGTAAAGATTGAGACAAGATCATCAGCGTAAAATAATGAGTTAATTGGAGTATTATTCAACACTGGTGGTTCACTATTTACTTTGTTTAGATTTGTTTTCAAGTCATTGACATATAAATTAAACAGCCTAGGACTTAGAACACAGCCCTGTTTTACTCCTTTTTCAACTTTCAGGCTGGGCGTGACAAAATTATTTGCTTTGATGTGTATTTTTTTGTTAGTGTACATGTGTTTTATAAGTCTGTATAATTTGCCATTAATGTCATTTTTTGAGAAGTTTATGAAAAGACCAACTCTCCATACCGAGTCGAAACCCTTAGCGAATTCAACAAAACAAACATAAATATTCTGCTTATTGTTAATATATTGGTGTATTATTGTCTTCAGGTAAATATGTGATCTATTGTGCGATGGGTTTTGCGAAATCCAGCTCGATTATTATGTATAATATGATTGTCATCTAAAACACTATTTAGCCTTTTATTTAGAATGTAAGAAAGAACTTTTCCTACACAGCTTCCGACAGAAATGCCCCTATAATTTTTCGGGTCGTATCTATCTCCCCTTTTGAATAAATGTGTCATAATGCTCATATTCCAGACATCTAGAAAGTTTGATGTCTCTAAAACTGCATTAAATAATTTAGCTAAGGGTTTACATAGAAAGGAGGAACCATGTTTTAACAACTCTATACAAAACCCAACAACCCCTGCAGCTTTTTTACTTTTTAAATTTCTAATTGCTGATAACACTTCTTTAGTTGTTATTGACTTATCCAGCTGCTGATTAGCCTGATTCTTAGTCTTTTCAGATGTTAAACTACCAATAATTTGCTGTTGAAAATCATTACACCTGCCATTTTCAATTGAGTAAGAATTTTTGTAAAATATCATCAATGCTGATGCTGAGATACGATATCCAGTATTATTATCTTTATCATTATTTTTGAAGTACTTGATCAATTTTCACATATCATGTGAGTTGTTAGCGTGGAGACTGTTTAATTTGTCTAAGTTGTTTTGCCAGAATTGCAATTTCTTATTTCTAACAAGTTTTTTTAAACTTGCTTTTTCTTTGTGTAATAGATAATTTTTAACTGACTGTCATATGGCGCTCTATTTAATAATTTAGCTGTTGCTAGTAGGTTCCTTTTTGCTGAATCACAGATTTTGTCAAACCATTTTGATTTCTTTCTCTTTAAATTTTTCCTTCTCTGCTTGTGTCTCTTGAAAATTCCACTGAAGGCTTTATTTAAGATGTCATTAAAATGCTTAGTGCCCGAGTTAATGTCACATTTGTTATTACCAATATAAGTATTCAAAAATTCTGCAAATCTCTTTATAGCTCATCTGATGCTAATCTATCCGTGTAACCGAAAACAGATAACTTATCCCATTTCCATTTCGGGGGATTTTGCAATAAATTCACATATCTTTAACACTACTTGGATTAAAATTTGTTAATTTGAGAAGAGTAGACATTTGACAGTGATCTGAGAAAATTGTGAAATTGTGTATTTTAAAATACTCAAAGTTATCGATGATGCCTGTTGTTGCAAGACCATAGTTTACTTCACTGTTTCCATTCCAGTGGTAACATGTAAATTTTTCACAAATATCTCCGGGTAGTCTGCCATTCATAATTCTTGTATTGCTGGTTTTACATAAATCTATGAGGTTTCTGTCATACTTATTTTCAATCTTATCCATATTGCATCGATTAAGGTTTGTATCAATAGAATAACCTGGTGGAACTGGTATATGATTTGAGAAATCATTGTCAATAAAATCTGGTAGTAATCCTACTCTGGTGTTAAAATCCCCTAAAATAATGACAGATCCAGAACAGCTACATTTTGTAATCAACTGTTCTAAACGTTCGAAAAATGATTCAGACTTATGTTTGGAATTTTCTGGTGCGTTGTAAACAAAGCAAATAAATGTCTCCTATTGTAATCTGAAAAATGCTTTTGAAAGTTTGCACCACACCGCATCTTCCGCATCTGAATGAACCATTTTTACACCCTTCTTTATGTTTTTTTTTACCAAAAGTGAAAGCCCATCCCTCTGTTTTTTCTTTTTTTCTGACAACAGAATAGTCATAGTATCCAGGAATGTGAAAAAGTATGTTTCAATTGCTCTGTGAGACAAGTTTCTCCAATACCAATAATGTCATGTTGAGTAATTATTTATAAAGTCACTGTCTTGAAACCTCTCTCTTAGTAACCCTTACGTTCCAATAGGATATTGACAGTGAACTTTGTATACTGCTGTTTTTCTGAAATGTAAAGTTACACATATCTATTGTTTTGTATCATTTGCCTATGGCTTTGAGGTGTATCAACGTATTGTGGCAAAATGGGGCTATTACTAGACATATGAAATCCTTGTGTTGCGTCCCTGTATTGCTATACCACCGGATTTACAGGATGTTGAAAATACTGTCTTCTCCTGAAACGGTTTCGGTTCACACCAAGGTTTGGAGCGAGCATATCCTTAATATTCCTCACGAACAAAGCTGTACCCTAGTCATTTAAATGAACATTGTCATGCAAATTTGTTGCTGCATTGATATTGTTGTGATTGATAAACACTAGATTATTATGCATATTGCACATTTTATGCAGTTGTGTGTTTAAAGCATGAATGTGATCATTGAATAATGAATTATTTTGTCTTTGAATGACTGATGAGATAAAAACTGTTGACTTTGGGAATTTATCTAATGTTACCTGAACCAACTCAGAATATTTGTTTGCACATTCCTCTACAGGAATACCACTATCAACATCATTTGTACCAGCATGAATGACAATATTATTTATGTTGGAAGCTGACACAGATTGAATGTAACTTGTGATATGAGGAATATTACTTCCCCTAAGAGTTCTCACATGAGTATTTCTGTACACCCTGGAAGGATTGATATCCATCAGCATAGAGTCACCAACAATGAGTGTCTGAGTCTTTCTAACAAACTTTACCCTGGGTGTTTTCCACTGTTGTTCCTGAGATGATTCATCTTCCCTCGCAAACGGATTCCCATGGACACTCTCCATATTCACGAGTGGTGCAACAGGGTTGGTTGATAGTTACTGATCTTTCCCTTTGCTGTTCTGAGGCTTGTTCTCTTTGTCCTTTATCAACACATTCATTCTGGCTTCTGTTTCATTTTGAACCTTTAGCAGTGAGTCGTTCATTTTTTTGCATCCCTGCAATGGTGTCCTGGAAATGTCTCTGTTGTTGCTGCTGGTTGTGTAGAATGGCATCCTCCTTGGTTTGAGATTGTTGCATCAATTCCTGTAGTCTGGATAGACTTGTTAAGGTGATTAATTTTCCTATCCAGTTGTTTGATGTCATCTCTGCATTCAACACACTCACTTGCTTTCTGTGATGAGCCAAAATTTTTCCTAGCGTCAATTTTATGATGGCATGATTTGATAGAAATGATGTACACGAGTCTTTTGAATTCATTACTTACCGGTATATGTACGATATAAAGGTCAATAAATGTTATTTTTGACCAAAACTGGCATTTTTAAAATCTTTCTGTGGGAAAATGTGGAATTTACCCAAAAATTCATTTCTAGTATGTCAGGGTAATTGTACTTTCAAATTATAGCCTGAGAGTGTCAGAGTTATTGAGTGCCAATTATACATGTTACTGCCAGTCTTGAAAATATATATTTTTAGGGACTTTGGGTCATAATCCTTAAACACTGTGATAATTGTTACATTATTTACATAAAATGTCATCTTAGGTTTAATAAAACAATTTTATGTGCTTCAATTTGATATATAATATGATGATATTACAGTCAGACACCGTTTTTCTGAACTAGGTGGGCGGTAGATAATTTGTTTGGAAAATCAATTGTTCAGATCATAATAGATGTCAACAACAGATGTACATGTACGGCACCATGCAGGCACTCATAACCCCCCTGGAACACACACCCCGTAGATGACAATAAACATGCATAATTACTCTACACTTTCAGGATTTTTATTGCAAAAATAAACTTTTTGGTTTTGAATAAGTTACAGTGCATGTAAATGATTTCCAATGAAAATTCAACTTTTGGAGCAAATATTTTACAGAAATCTTCATGTGAAAATCGAATGAGAATCGTTCATGGCCCTGCCTGAGATAAAACCAAATGGCCACTTCAGTAAAACATATATAAGCATACATCATATAAAATTTTCAAGTTCAAAGAGGGAGAATTCTTTTGCAAAAAACACACGGGAAATGCCACTGATTTTAAACGTCTTTGCATTACATTTGATAATCAGTTTCAATGACAGTAAGTGTTCAGCGTGACTTGGTTTAAATTGACTTGGCGGTGTTGCTTTTCGATAGACATCGAAGTAGTGTAGCTGTAAGATCTTCTCTGTCAGAGATCACCAATACAAACCAGTCTCGTCTGCATTATAAATTTGCTCTGGAGTCAGCAGCTTTTCTTCAATGACCAGATGAAGTTTTATGTTAAACTCTTTTGATTGTCAAATCATAAGAAATTGCAATTCTGGCAAAACAACTTAGACAAACTAAAAAGTCTACATGCTAACAATTCACATGATTTGTGGAAATTGATCAAACCCTTAAAAGATAATGATAAAAATAATACTGGAGATTGTATCTCAGCTTCTTACTCAATTGAAAATGACAAGTATGATGATTTTCAACAGCAAATTATTCATAGCTTGACATCTGAAGAAACTGAGATTCAGGTTTAATAATCAGCAGCTGGATAAGTTAATAACAACTAAAGAAGTGTTATCAGCAAATAGAAATTTAAAAAGTAAAAAAGCAGCAGGGATTGATGGGTTTTGTATAGAGTTGTTAAAGCATGGTTCCTCCTTTCTATGTAAACCCTTGGCTACATTATTTAATGCAGTTTTAGAGACATTGAACTTTCCAGATATCTGGAATATGAGCATTATGACACACTTATTTAACCAGATATGAACTGAAAATGCTCACGTGTTTCATTTTATATTGCATTTATATGCAAATTTGAAAATTTGCCACATGTTTGCAACTTCATTGAAAGTGTTATAATCAACAGATGAACAATATTCACCACAGATCAATTCTAAAGGTCATTAAGTATTCAAATATGTAATCAACAGAAATAAAAATAATTAATTTCTTCAAGAACTCTCATTGCATCACCACTTAATATAGGATGTGTAGCTGCCTTTGGTCAAGTCCTTCAAGCTACATACCCCAAACTGTGAATGCTTATTAGATATGCAAATTATAAATTAGCTGACATGAAAATGTGAAATGAGTTTCAATATCGTTATAACCTGGTACAATCACCAATGTACATAGCATGTTTTGTCAACTTTGATCAAGTAAATCCCATTATATATCCCTAATTAGGAAAGTTCATAAAATATGCAAATTAAGAATTGACTAAAATGTTCTTATTAAATATGCAAATGAGGAATTGGCTGAAATAATGTTAAATGACTATCAATAATCTTGTATCATAGTATCTTTAATGTACATAGCATAGCAAGTTTCGTCAACTTTGGTCGAGTCAATACAGATAAATATCCTTAATTAGGAAAGTACATCAAATATGCAAATTAGAAATTGGCTGAAGTAAAAATGCTTAACAACTTTCAGAGACGTTGTATTCTGGTATCTTAAATATATGTAGCAAGATTCATCAACTTTGGTCGAGTCAATTCAGATATATATCTTTAATTAGAAACATTCTTTACATATGAAAATAAGGAATTGGCTGAAGTGAAATAATTTATGACTTTCAATAATGTTATATCATAATATCTTCAATGTACATAGCAAGTTTCATCAACTTTGGTCAAGTCAATTCAGATATATATCACTAATTAGGAAAGTTCATTAAATATGCAATTGGGGAATTGGCTGCAGTAAAAATGCTTAATGACTTTCAATAATGTAAGTATCATAGTATCTTTAAAGTACATAACAAGTTTCATCGATTTTGGTCAAGTCAATTTAAATATAAATCCCTAATTTCAAAAGTTTATCTAATATTCAAATTAAAAGTTGGATGAAGTAAAAATGCTTAACAACTCTAAAGAATATTGTACCATAGTATCTTCAATATATACAGCAAGTTTCATAAACTTTGGTCTAGTCAATTAAGATATATATCCCTAATTAGGAAAGTTCATTAAATATGCATATTAAATTAGGAATCGGTTGAAGTAAAAATGCTCAATGACTTTCAATAATGTTTGCATCTTCAATATACATACCATGTTTCGTCAATTATAATCCAGCCAATTCAGAGATATATCCCTAATTAGGAAAGTTCATTGAATATGCAAATAAGCAATTATCTTTTTATGTCACCCCTTAATATCTTTCACAGCTGATACGTTTTGGTGTGATCAACATTTGTAGCAAATCTCATCAGATTGTGTTCAGTAATATTCTCAATGCGTATCCGTTTTTTTCAAAAATCATTAATTATGCAAATGAGCAAAAAGTAAGAAAGCCACACTCACCAAAAACTAATCAGTTCTTGCCATTTGCAAACTAAATGTATGTAACAGATTTGATTCTGATCTGATGAGCCGTTTTTGAGATATTGAGTACACAGTCAGACAGACACACACACACACAGACACATAGACAGACAGACAGACATCGCTGCGACATATGCTCATGTGTGTGAACACTTGAGCAAAAAAGGAAGATAGATATAACCCGAAAAATTGTATGGGGCATTTCTGTCAGAAGCTGTGTAGGAAAAGTTCTCTCTTACATTCTAAAAGGCTAAATAGTTTTTAGATGACCATCATATTGTACTTTATAATCAAGCTGGATTTCCCAAAAACTACCTCACAATAGATCACATATTTACCCTGAAAACAATAATATGCAAATATATTAACAAAAGGCAGAATATTTATGTTTGTTTTGTCGACTTTGCCAAAGCTTTTGACGCGGTATGGAGAGTTGGTCTTTTTCATAAACTTCTCTTAATATTAATGGCAAATTATATAGACTTATAAAACACATGTACACTAACACAAAATTACACATCAAACAGTTTTGTCTCACCCAGCCTGAAAGTTGAAAAAGAAGTTAAACAGGGCTGTGTTTTAAGTCCTAGTCTATTTAATTTATATGTCAATGACTTGAAAACAAATCTAGACAAAGTAAATACTGAACCACCAGTTTTGAATAATACTCCAATTAACTCATTATTTTACGCTGATGACCTTGTCTTAATCTCTATTTCCAAAAGAAGGTTTGCAGAGGGAGTTAAATACACTACACACATTTTGCTCTGCTCTAATTGGAAACTTGATGTTAAAGCAATTAATTTTAGTAAATCTCCTTTGATAGATAAACACTTATTTAACTATGGTAGTACATGCATCAAATCTGTTAAGCGCTATACATACTAAGGATTGACAATTAAATTGAATGGTGGTTTCAGTGACACAATTACAAATTTGGCAGGCAAGAGATCATCAGATGTTTTGACCATGGTGAGAAGGCTGCCAAGTTAGTGGTTTTGTTCAGTGCCAGTCGATCTACCATCACTGACATTAAAAACAGCCATTCATCACACGAGAAGTTTGTCAATGATCCGACTCTGTGAAAGCCACGCAGAATCGAAAGACGATGAAGACAGCTAAAGATGAGAAACTTGACAAAGCAGCCTATCTCTGGTTCATGCAGCAGGGTGCAAAGCGTGCCCCCATCTCTGGCCACATGCTGTAGCGCTCATCTATCAGAAGTTACATGAGGGTCAGGAGTCATCGGTAGAAGAGTGGAGGCTTTCATCTGGGTGGTTGTCAACTTTCAGTCCAGGGTGAACAGTTTTCTGTTTAATAATAGTAATCATAATGATAATAATAATAATAATGATAATAATATTTTATTGCTTGCTTGTAAATGTGATGTAAATCTTATATGATACAAAAATAAGCTCAAACTTTTCTCCATTTAAGATAAAGTAATATAGTATAATAGAAGTAGCTAATAATAAATATAACTAGGTATTTCTTTGTTTATATAAAGTAATAATATAATCTGCAAGTTGTTCATTAAAAGATAACTCTTGTTTTGATAGTAGAAAAATAAGCTGGTTTTCAGTTGTATCATTTTGGAAATTGATTTTACCGAAAAAGTTCTTCCTTTGGACTTTACATTTCTGAAAGACTAATAAAAATGTGTTTCATCTTCAATACTGTTGGTGTTACATTGACTGCAGTATCTTTCAGTAATTGGGGTTTTTGAAACAGTGTGTCTCCCTTTTTTCAATGGTTCTACTCAGCAATAAAAAGGACGCGATGCGTTCTGCAGACTCAGTACGCCGAAATGATCACGTGATGCCGTTACAAACAAGCCCACATGTGTACTAACGCGTATGGAAATACACGTACGTCTAAGCGCGTTTGCGCACATGGCTTTGTTTGTACTGTGGTCGATTCGAATTCCGGGTTTGGCCTATTGCTAGATCATGGTTACTTATGTGAATCTAAAATGATGTTTTATTTTGGCGTACATTCTTAATTTACTATTTTCATCAGTGATCAATTTTTTCCAAAAGACCTATAATTGTTTCTTAAATTTGTTTTCATTAATCCAGCTATAACTTTTTGGTGTTCTCAAGTAGAACTTTCATTCCATTGTCTATAATTAAAGCACTTAAACAGTTAAACCATGATTTATTGTTAGTGTTGTTTACCATTTGCTCCAGGAAAGCTTCTTTAGCTGAAGTATTATGTGGGAGTCGTACAATGTGAAGCTAATATTTAACAATATTAAGTTGATCTCAAGTAGAAGTTGGAATTGTCTTAGTTCACCCCTCACAGCTGCATTACAAGCTTGTCTGTTACACTGTAAAATGTTCTTACAAAATTTGAGGTGAATTTTTTCAATTGCTGATTTATCCCACTTCTTGTAATCCATGAAGTCTTGTCCCCAAATCTCTAAGCCATACAGTAAAACAGGTTTAATGAAAACATTGAATAAGTGTCGAGGAAATTTTATCGCGCTGTTGTGCAATAAAACCCTTTTTAAACTGTACAAAGATTTCGTTTACTTGGAAACGGTGCTATACGCCGAGTATTTATTTGCATTCCAAGGCCACTGGCCCATATTCGAAGAGGAGTAATATAGAATACATAACTTGTGACAGAGAATAATAGAAAGCAGAAAGAAAGAATGGGAAATATAATTTCGTCAACTGTAACACAAAAGAACAGTGAGGAGAGTGCATGTACCAATCACTGTGTACGTGTAATTCTCTCAATTTCAAGGCTTTATATACAAAATAACTGAGACTGCCCAGTTGATCAATATTGTTTGAACTGAGCAGTTTTTTTAACTTGTGAAAATTTGGTTGTACAATAATTTTGTTTGGTAAGTAAAGTTTCCTTAAATCATTATACAACAGACACACTAAAAGACCAGATATGAACTGAAAATGCTCACGTGTTTCATTATATAGCAGTTATGTGTAAATTTGAACCTTTGCTACATGTTTGCAACCTCATTGAAAGTGTTGTGATCAAAATAATGAATAATATTAAGCACAGATTAATTCTAAATCAAAGTATATATCCCCAATCAGGAAAATTTATTAAAATATGCAAATTAGGAATTGACTGAAATGTTCTCATTAACTATGCAAATTAGGAATTGGCTGAAGTAAAAATATTAAATGACTTTCAATAATGTCGTATCATAGTATCTTTAATGTAAAAAGCAATTTGTCAACTTTGGTCTAGTCATAGACAGTAGAGGGGGGAAGATGGTCTAGTCAAGACAGATAAATATCCCTCATTAGGAAAGTTCATTAAATATGCAAATCAGGAATTGGCTGAAGTAAAAAAGTTTAATGACTTTCAATCACGTTGTTTTATAGTTAATGCTGTCATTTTTGAGTAATATCACTTATTACAAAATTCATTAGATATGCTAATGAAGCCTTAATTAACTTCACACTACTAAATCCTTTACAACACAGTTAGATATCTGTCTGATCAGTATTAGCAGCAGTTTTCATCACATTTGATGCAGTTATTTCGGAGTTATATGACTAATTATCAAACTTCATGAAATATGCAAATGAGCTATTCATTAACTTGACACCATTCAATGCTTCTCAGTACAATTGGATATTTATCAGATCAACATCTTTAGCAAGTTTCATAAAATTCAATGCTGTAATTTTGGAGTAATGTCACTAATTACAAAGTTAATGAAATATGCAAATTAACCCTTCATTTACTCCACACAACTAAATGCTTTACACCACAATTAGATATCTGTCAGATCAGTATCTGCAGCAGATTTCATCACATTTGGTGCAGTTACATCGGAGTTATATGACTAATTACAAAACTTCATAAAATATGCAAATGAGCTACTTATTAACTTGACATTGCCCAATGCTTCTAAGTATAATTAGATATATATCAGATCAATTTTTGTTGCAAGTACCATCAAGTTTGGTGCAGGAATTTCAGAGTTATGTCACTAATAACAAAAGTTCATTAAATATGCAAATGAGCAGATAATTGACAGGACACTCACAGTATCATGATAATGCTCTGAGATAGTCATCTGTGAAAAGTTTCATGAGATTTTGTGCAGTATTTCTTGATATATGTCTACACTGTCATTACCATCTCCATAGGGAAACCATTGTACGGAAAAAAACGATATTGCATAACTTCATTAATATGCAAGCCGCACTAACCAAAATCTAATCAGTTCTTGCAAGTAGCATATGGTACCTGTGTACTAAATCTGACTTGAATCCGTTCAGGCTTTTTAGTGTTATCGTGTAAACAGACAGACAGACAGACACACACACACACACACACACATACACAGACAGACAGACAGACAGACATCGCTATGACATTAACCCACGTGTTCACATACGTGAGCTAAAAATGGTATTCATCCTTGACAGCATTCATTGTACATAGATTACAAAATCTTAAAGATGCATCAATACCATGTCTTGAAGACTCCCTTCCTCTATTGCAAGAGGAAGAGCAGCACAACGGAAACGTCAAATGTTTGAATTACTTTATAATTGCAATGAAGTGTTAGGTATTTTTCTGGCTCTAATAAACTTTTATACTCTCTGTATAATCTCAGTTTAGGTTTGAGTGACAGTCTGGTGTGCCATTGTTGCTTAATAATATTTGAAGCTCTTGTCTCAAATATTGACATAAATAAATCTATATTACCCACTTCCTGTGTAAACCAGACAACACCAAAACCATGTGATAACAGGATATTTTTGACAGAAGTTGCCCAGGTATGGCGTCCTAAAGACTCTAAATTACATAACATTCGACAGGCCTGTTGAGGGAGACGATTTTCAGGCATCTGAGTCAGTCTCGTCCAAAAACGTACACAACGTTTTAGCGTATGAATATAAATAGGTAATCGGTCACAATCCCCCAATACAGCTTCATTTGTGGTATGACGTGCAACCCCTAAAAATATTCTGCACCATTTTCTCTAACATGTCATATTAAAGCTTAGTATTGAAATCCCCAAATTTCAGAGCCATAACACAGAATGGGTAAAATCATGATGTCAAACAGTCTAAAGTGAGAACGGAAATCAAAGTGTTCGAGTTTCCATCGTCCAAGTGATAATAAATTTAAAGCCTTCGCTGCTTCTTCTCAATTGAAATGATGTTGCCTTTCCTGTTGATTGGAGGCATTGTCGATATGCTAGGATCATTGGCATTAGGTGAAATGATAATGTGGCTTCGCCATCGAACATTTCGTGTTTTGCCTGGCATACACAATTTGCAAGTGTGGATGAAATTATCTTTGTTTTATCATGCCACTCAAGTAAAGTGGTGGTGACCATGGCCTTTCTAGCCTGTCTTTACTGAAAAGATGTTGGTTAGCGGAAAAGACGAATTGAACTTCTGCTGTTTTGCTGCCTATCTATTGACCAAACAATAAAGTGTAAATGACAGAAGGTAATGTGGAAAAAGTGTGAAAGCAAAAAAAAAAATGGTGGTGGGG
>LD365961.1:24381-39025 GCA_001465055.1 Ptychodera flava | reverse complement strand
CCCCTAAGTTACCCAAGTGTTCTATATCTTTCCCCCCACCCAAAAAGACCCCCTAACTTACCCAAGTGTTCTATACCGTCTCATGTACTACTATGCTGGCCTGTTCAATTTGGGGGCAATTGTGGCATGGACGGAGAATTCTCTTCCATTGCTATTATACGTCAGTGGTCAGCATCTGGAAAAAAGGCTCATCGCGCTGTCCACGAATAATGCGTTTGGTCAGAGCTATCTTCTTCGCAGCCGCCCAAGGGAACTTTCATGTCATGCTTGCTCACATAAGAGGCACAGATAACACAATAGCTGATTCACTTTCTCGTTTGCAGATGACGAAATTCAGGCAGCTTGCACCAATGGCAGACCAAGACCCATTCAGCGTTCCAAGTCACCTCCAACCGGAAATTCTGCTGTCCTCCAACTAGAGTCACATGCCAAGGCCTTTATACACAACAGCATTGCAGGCTCCACAAGGAAAACATATCAGGTTGGTCAGTCAAACTATATTGCGTTCTGTCACACACACGGTCTAACGCCCACCCCAGTGACACTGCAGTCGGCAACGCTCTTCATCATCAACCTAGAACGTAATGGTCTCAAGTTTACCACGATCAGGGTCTACCTCGCAGCCATAATTCGCCTACACACCGAAATGGGCTTCGAAGATGACATCAGCAATCACATACAGTTACAATGTACAATGCAAGGCATACACCGGAGCTTAGGAGACCAAAAACGCACTAGACTGCCCATTACCATCGACAAACTTGTGAGACTAAAGGAAACCTTACGGGCACACGCATCTCTATGTGACTATTACAAGCTAATGCTAAGGTCAGCCTTCACCATGGCTTTCTTCGGCTTCTTCCGTGTCAGTGAATTCACAGCACCAGGGAGCCACGACTTCGACAAAACATGCACACTTCTGACTCGCGATGTGACAATATCTGAAGACCTAGAAATTTCACTTAAGGCATCGAAGACTGACCCATATCGGCGGGGACAGCACATCAGGATTGCACCCAGAAACACAGGAATTTGTGCCGTGCGGGCTTATACTAAATATAGACATTTTCATGCCAGTGTAGCGGAGACGCCAGTATTCCAATTTAACAATGGAGCGTGGCTCACACGACACGCCCTGACTATCCATCTTCGTGACCTGCTAAGCAGAGCTGGGATAGACAACGCTCCTCATTTTGCCACCCACAGCTTCAGGAGTGGTGCCGCTACCACAGCAGCGGATGCCAATCTACCAGCATGGCTCATCAAGACACTAGGAAGATGGAGAAGCAATGCCTACCAGGTTTACATCTCAACGCCAACTGCAACCCTTCGAGCTGTTCCTTCAATACTGGTCGCTTTGCATGCACAGGGACATTGGCAATGATGTACCCTTCGATCGCAGTGCCTTATTGACGCTCATTTGTTCCCCATTTGCCCTGCACTGTTCGCTTACTGCACCACGTTAGAGTTACTTTGACACTCGCGTTGTTTGGCCACTCTTTCACTTTTCAGCTACCTCAAATGGCACAGTTTTTCCCTTTGTGAACATTACATTCACATATGACTAATATTTGCTGCTCGGAGTAGGACCGTAGTCAGGGACGTGAAGTCAGGGCATGAACATTGAACTCACGAACACTTCTTACGTGCATTATGGATATCGGAACATTTGTATCATAAAGTTTGCTTGCTTTGACTGCCTGCATTCAACGCAGTTCATGCTGTTTATTTCCTCCGTTACTTTTTAACAACTCGTCACTATCTTCGCTTATGCGTCCACGCATAGTATGCCCAGACCGCCTGTTGCTACGCCAATTTGGGGGTTGTCATCACAGAGCCTGCTGGGTCTGTCACGGTACTACGCAGTCTGTCACGTGACTTGAGCCAGTGAACTTCAGGCCCTCCTCATGTGCCAGGCTGCTAGCGACGCCGGACAAACCCACTGTGTTGGCAGGCTTCACTCCTACACCACGTCACCCCTCTTCGATGCCACTCAAATCTGCGATTGCCACCGCAGGGGATGTGCATTACGACGTTTGTGTGGAGTCCATCCCCAGATTTCTGCAACGCCACTCTCGTGTCAGTGAGTCTTCTCTCATTAAATTTGAATTTGGAATTTTACTGAAAATGTTCATTCACAGTACATGGGAGTCTATGATAAAACTGTACATAATTTTTTTCCAATGAAAAACTTGCTATACTTTTGCATTTACCGGTACAAACGTTGAATAATTAAAGTAATTGGACTTCATTAGAATATGATGGTTACAGGTCTATAGTAATGTGTACAAGAAACATGATTTTGGATCTCCACTGAAAATGTTCGTCCACTGTTCATGGAAATCTCTGAGGAAACTATGAAAAATGTTTTTCAATACAAACCTAGCCAAAGCTGTGTATTTATAGACTTCTGATAATTCATTAACAATACTTGAATAGACTAGGATGGTTAAAAGTTTTTATGTATGCAAGAAATTTCATTTTTGAATTTCATCAAAATATTGATTCACTATACATTCGAGTCTATGAGAAAACTCTGAATAATTTCTAACAATGCTTTCAAAACTAACATAATCTGTGCTTTCTGAGGTGTTTGACAATCAATACAACTGTACTTGATTTAAATAGGGTATTTGAAGGTTCAGATGTGGACAACAATTATGATATTGGAAATTCAACTGAACATATCATTTCACTTTTCATGGTACTAGTGGTCTACAGGTAACTGTTAAATATTTTCCCTGACAAAACTTGCCGTATCTCTAATGTGTAAGTAATAGGCATTGTTCATTGCCCTCAGTGAGCTAAATTTACAATAAAATAAGCCTCAGAGAGCCAAGGTAAGATGTTCACATGACAGATTGTTATCTTTTTGTTCATATTTATAGTTAAATGACTTTCCTGAATGAAATCATGCAGGGAATCATTTTTATCTCTCAAGAATATTTTTGAACACTGAAACTGCTTTTTGACAGGACGGATACTTATGAATGTTAAGTGACACCCCCTACCCCCCATGCTGTTTGAAAAATATACCGTGCAGATACCTCGCCTTTTAACATGAAAAATGTAACCACATACAACGAGGAGAGGATTATGGAAACGCTGTCAGGCACGCGGTGAACACAACCAGATCGGTGTACGTGGTATGGACGCTCCATCAATAAAACGTTCACAGTAGGTGCGCACGGCGCGGCACTGACATACATGTATATGGGAGAGAAAAATCAATCACACAATCTTTTGTAGAGCTGTACTTTATCATATCGATATACCGGTACATCTACTTATATTTTTGAAACATTGTGATGCTACCAAAGTTAGACAAACGCAAAATTACAATAAATAACATGTATAATTATATATGTCAAGTTCTGTCATTGTGTCCACATCGTCGCCCCTCCAACGTGCACTCTATTGAGACGTTATCACTCTTGGTGGTACTTGTCATGTGCACAGCAGAAACGCCAAAGTTTTTGTTTTGAAAATGTGTTTATAAAACAGCTTTTCTAGGTGGCCGCAATGTATCAAAATGAACGTGTTTGTGTGCCAAGATTGGTAAGCTACGAAGAGTACTAAGAAGAGTACTTCAACGTATAATGGTCTATTTGCTTTAGTTTTACGAAAAATATTCGACAATTTTGATCCATATTGCAACTTTAAGGTGACCCCCCTTCAGTTTTCAAATTTAAGATGACCTCCCTTCCTTGATTGTGCCCCCTGCCTGGCTGTAAAAAGTGAATGCTCCCTGGTAGAATAACTGGTCATCTGTGTACTGTTACACATCGAACCGACAAGTGTTATTGCCTTAATATAGCTTTTAAGTGCTCTGCAAATACAACCAAACATCGAAGGCCAACTAAGTAAAATTGCCTTACTTGTGTTGTAATGGTTCTGTTTAGCAATGTACTACAATTCACCATAGACCCTCAAGTGTCTGTGAATACACCAACACTGGTGCTTTGGTTACCTTGTCTTTCAAAGTTCAAGACTTTAGACTACAAATCCGTAACTGTTTTTGCGTAGACAGACGTGCGACGAAAGTAACCTGTCTCAAGCTCAGGCCAACGGCTACGGCTACGCCGCCTCCAAACTACATACATTGACCACAGTCAGTAGCAGACAAAGGGTAATCTCGGGGCATGATTTTGGCCAGAAAAAAGTGAGAGTTTAGGTAGCCTCCTTCCCTTGTCGGATTATGTCGAAAACACGAAAAAATTCCTGCACAGTATTCTTGTAACATTGATCTTCCTCCCGAAGTCTACAAGTTTGTTGGGTTTTTCCCTTAAACAATTTTACGAGATGAATCTCCCAACAGGTTCACAATTGTTGCGTTTTGAGACTACTGTTGATAAGCGTTAATTGCATGCCCTTGGACACCATCGGTTGAGGAAACCCCATTGACACCAACCGTTCGCTGTCAAGATATTCGTGTGTGCGTGAAGTGAGACAAGGCCTAGAAAAGTGGATCGTACCGTTATACTTATAGGGCTGGCCATCGCTTCCAAAAGATGACAACTTACATGTGAGCTTATAAGATCGGCGACACAAGCGGCCAAGGACACATTTTTGACGATCCAATGTCAGGTTAATACGGAATTTAAAGAACAGCATATATCGAGTGCTACAAATTACAATCTACAGCATGAGTAACGGCGCAGGCAAAGAGAAAAAGTACGTTTTACTCTTTTTCTATGGTAACGGCAAGACCTATAGTTATTATCATGTAAAACTGATAAATAAGTCGCAGTCAAGTTTGCTTATCAAAGATCGGCCATGAGTTGTGCTCATTTCTATCATTTTCTTTGTCTTTGTTTCAATGATCCTCAGACAGTAGTTTTTGATCAGAATCACAAAGGCTGCTGCCTGCAAAATCCGACTCAGACAATTCGTGTCGGCGAGCCGTGTACCATTCTTGCCACGTCCCCCCTATAGAGGGACCACGTACTTTCTTTTGCCACAAACTGAAAATTTTATTTAAGTCATTTTTGCACATTAGAAAAAGTCATCCGGAGCGGCGGGTACGTTTTTACTGTCTGTCTGTGGCCATGTTCAACATTTTTTGGAGAGGCCACACATGGTGATTTTGATAAATACATCGCTCTGAAATCCCCCGATAGCCTTATTTCAAGCATTGACATTGATTTCAATATAGATGTACAATATACTGTTGGGGTTGAATTGAAAATTGCTCAAACACGCAAAGGGTATACTTCACGGTTGTTATCTGGTCAAAGGGGTCCAGTGATTGGGTGGATCACTCACTTCGTCAAAACCCCCTAAACGCTGCATTTTACAACCAGCGTTGTCGTAGCCCTGGCTTACAAACTACAGCCTACTACGTCTACTGTGAATGGTTGGCTTTAAAAAATTGACGTTTTCATTTTCAAATATGACCTTTACACACCTGAAACAAATCTTGTGAGACATTGGAACCTTGTTTTTTATGAAAAAAGAACGAAAAATTTATACAGTGGGTTGAAAAAACGTGGACATTTTTATTCGGCTTTATACCATGCATAACGGTGAATAATTTAGATGAACCATTATACTCCTTTATGCACCAGCATAAAGGTGCAAACAATAGGAACACTTGTCACCTGCGCCACACACCTTTATGCCGGTGCATAAAGACGCTTGCAAGAGGAGAACAACTTTATGCAAAATTATGCAGTTGCATAAAAGGGTTTAAATCTGTATTTTGATCCTGTAATATGCCATCGATAATACTTTTTTAATCAAGAATTACATCTTATTACAATCTATTTACGTCTCTTTGTACACCTACAATTAATCGATGTACTAGGTTTCTTTCAAAATGTTACACATAGGTCATCACACAAAAGGTTAATCATTTCTTTTCGGCTCAATATTCACACAAGCCTTAGGATAGGTTAAAGGGAGATGTCTTATTGATGATTAAAACACCATATGTAGATTATAATTGTGTCAAACACAACTTATGGTTGTAAAACACCATAGATTAATCATAACTGTGTTAAACACAACTTATGGTTGTACTATAATAGGACTATACGGAACAGTGGGGAATATATTTTAATTTTCATATTTTACAAGGGCACTGGATGCAAGTCTTGACGATCAATTTCAAACCCAGATGATGACTTTCGAGCGCTGTAACTTGTAATAAAAATTTTAAGAGTTCATATGTTTAACGATGGCTAATTTAAATGTATAATGTAGAACTATTATCAGATTAAGGTAGGATGAACTAGAGTTTAATTTAAAGAGAATATGCTTACACAATCTGCGGGCTTTCCGGCTCAAGCGAGCCCTTTCCAGAAACAAGCCTTGACTTACGAGGAGTTGAATCAATCCGTGGCAAAACGCGTCCAACGTTTTCCTTTGATCTCGTTTTTAAATGTAAAAAGGAATAAAGACACTTTTATGTTTTTCATTAAAAGGTCTTCAGAAGATAACTGTTCTTAAGCTCATTTTCATTAGGTTGTTACTCATTCCGAAAAAATTATAACATAATTAGGATACCCCTCTCACCAAATGGGGGTCTAATTGCGTCCATTTGTTTTATCGTGACTGCCTGTTAAGTACTTAAATCACTGGACACTCCAAACAAAAATGTTCGAGTGTCTATGCCTAGGGAAAAGAAAACATGACAATGTGGTGTTTTTGTGTTTTCATTTTCAAATTATCTCTTTCTCTTTCAGTGTTAAAGTATGCGTGTTCTATCCAAAGTACATGAACTGTACGCACATTTAATTACTTAGGTTTGCTACAATGTAACAATTAATTGCCGAACTTGTTATATTTGTCCAAATAATTTGCGCCACTTTTGTTTACGCAGACATTGTGCTACTTAAAATTGAGTTCCCGCCAAATTAAAAAAAAAATAGGCACTGTTTTCAACAGATTGCAAAAGGTGGTACAACTAACCCTTTTGAGGCATCTTTTAAAAACGTTCTCGAACTAATCTGGGGTGCAAACATATGCAGGGTGTTCCTTAAAGTGGTAACTTCCAGGGGTATTTTTAGACATTTCGGCAAACAACTAATTTGTTCAATGCGGCAAAAAAATTACAGTACGGTTGGATAGGAAGTGGCTGGCTGTCTGACGTTGGTGGCGCGGTGTGTTACCACATTCGAATAAAGTCATTGTTCTAATTGTTTTGGGCGGTTTTTTCCGAAAAAAAAAACATGTAAACATACGTATTCACCATTTTACACAAAGGCAAAATTTATCAAAAATGGATTGCAGCCTGCAAAAAAGTGCATCCGCCCGGAGTTGAGTTTTTATTGGCATATTAATTTCACTGTTGTCAGCCCGTTGGCTTATAATGTCTATCCGCGACTCCAAACTTGAAGTTTCAATTTTAAAAAAGTGATGGTAAATTGGGCTTGGGGTAATAGCGTTTGACTTAACCCCCCTCCGTCCCTAAACAGAACATTTTGGAAGTGCTAAAATCCGACCACTTTTCATTATCAACAAACGAACTTTACCAACATTTGCGAAACTACACAATAGACAAAAATTGAACGAACCATGGCGAAAGAGTACTGGTAGGCCTTCGCCTTGGGCTGGCTTGATACATGCCAAACTAAATTATCAAAATGTGCAACTTTGAGCAAAGTTATCGAATACAGAAAAGCCGCCTCTCTATGTAGGCGCGTCTACTTGACGAGTTTTAATTACGTCCCTTAAAGTTGTAACACTTTTTGTCAGTTCCACGCGGCGTCAGTTCCGGACATTTCATCATCAGAATTTTAAAGTTTGCGACATTCCCTCGGCCAATTGCGACAAAATCTTCAATAGAAAAGGCTATTTTTCATGCCTGGCGCTACAAGTTGCATCAAATCAGGCCGAGATTTCTCACGTGACTGAAAGTTCCGACTTAGGATAAGACAATTTTAAAAAGTATCATGTACTTTGGATAGAACACGCATACTTTAACACTGAAAGAGAAAAAGATTATTTGAAAATGAAAACACAAAAACACCACATTTTCATGTTTTCTTTTCCCTAGGCATAGACACTCGAACATTTTTGTTAGGAGTGTCTAGTGATTTAAGTACTTAACAGGCAGTCACAAGGAATGGACGCAGTTAGACCCCCATTTGGTGAGAGGGGTACCCTAATTATGTTATAAATTTTTCGGAATGAGTAACAACCTAATGAAAACGAGCTTGAGACCAATTATCTTTTGATGACCTTTTAATGAAAAACAAAAAAAGTGTCTTTATTCCTTTTTACATTTGAAAACGAGATCAAAAGAAAACCGTTGGACGCGTTTTGCCACGGATTTGTATCTTTGGCCATGACATCTATATCCTTGTGTATCCGAAAATAAATACCACGTAATTGAAACAAACTTCATGTCTTTGTATTGTCAATACTTTGAGTGAATGAATCATCATCCCAAGTACCTCATGTGGCAAGCTAAACTAGTAAATCCCAATGCCAACGCTGTCTTATTGTAACTGTACGTGTTAAGAGATTTTTAACTTTAAACATTACTTTTAGTCACCAAATGTGGAAGCTGAAAGAAGCTGATGAAATATATCAGTCATATTGTTCGATGCAAGTCAGATAAGAGTAATACATGACAGTTGGAGACGAAAGAATTCAACAATACATTTTTCTATTGCTTTTTCAACTTTGATATTTTAGCCCCACCGTTTATTTACAGTTAAAGTGAAAGAACATTGTCTAATCTATGCCTTTGGCAATACTCGTTTAGTCAATGAAAGAGGTATATTGAAAAAACGCATTTTTCCTATTTCTTTCTCATTGGAAGAATGTTAAATAAAATATGAAGAATATTGATAAAATAAGGACATCTAGAAAAATCAGGCTATTATTGTAAAATGCAGAAAGCGAGAGTCCATATAAATGTACTTATGCACGCTGTAACGATGGTCTGCCTACCTAGTCACCGAAGAGCCGTTGCGTCATACGTAGTGGAGACGTATTAATGCCATAAATCATGAATTTCCAACGAGCTTGAACAGGTAGTTATTTGATAGATTTTAACATTTTGTCTAAATCTATTCACTCTCCCGTGTTCACACACAGGAGCTAATGTCGAGGCAATGTCTGTCTGTCCCTCTATTGATGCGATATCTTAAGAACCGCTGATCTGACTCAATCAAAATTGAATGCATAGATGTACTTTAGAAATTGTGAGATTTAATTGTTTGGTTTGCGTGGCTTACATAATTATTGACATTTGCATAATTATTGACTCTGCCAAAGTTGGCAAAAATTGCTGAAAAAATTGAAAATACTCTGATAAAAAATTAGTGCCGGTAATCACATTGGCAAATTACTAATTTATATATTTTACAAATATTTCCAATTGGCCCGCTTAATCGAAAGGACTTGACTGAAATTGATGAAACTTGCCATGTATATTAATGAAAAGATGATACGGTACAGATGAACAGTATTTGTATTTCGTCGTCAGCCACTTTGCAATTTGCATATTTCATGAAAATGAACTCTTACCGAAATGGGTCATAAAATTGAAAGAACTTGACTGAAGTTGACAAACTTACTGTGTATGTTGATTTTGCAATTCTATAACAGAAGTGAAAGACATTTCACTATTGTTGTAATTTACATATTTGCTGAATTGTGCCAATGATTGATGTTTAATTGGAAGAACTTGACCAACATTGATAGCTGTGCTATTACATAGTAGTTCTGAAAGACATAAGCTAATTGGTAATATGAATATTAAATGAGCTGTCACGATTCTGTACTTAAATTTAAATCTGATGATACCATGATATAACAGAAGATAAATAATTTAGCATTTTCTTTATTTGTAAGCATAACGTTTTTCAAATCAAGCTACACTTTGTAAACCTATTGGTTGTGATGCTGATCATAACAATTTTAATGAAGTGGCGAACTCGGTGTGAGAGAAGAGTGTCAATTTACAGAAGACTGCAATATAACCAAGAGAGCATTTGTTGTTTATATACGATTACTGATAGCGCTGCAATTCGTCGTAACTTTGTAAAGTATTTGTATATCTACTAATAGGCAATATCGTTTCACATTCCTATTTTAAAAAAAAATCAAATACCATACATGTGAGGAGTGACCCGTGTTAATTTTTACATTTAACCAGTTCTGGTCAGCAAGAATTATTCGACAATGATATATAGTAATTTTTAGATACATTTCTCACCCTATCAAGAAGTTTTTACGTCAAAATAATGTGAATTATTCTGCGCACAAATTCGATTGTACTTATGTCCTTGACTGTCTAATAACACCAGATGAAATAGACACATCGAACAAGTGAAAGGTTCGATTGTGCCTTCCTTTCAAGAAAGGATCTCGTGACTATTTGTCACAGTGCAGGGATATCACCTTATTTCTCAGGGTATGTAGAATATTTTGTAATTTACTATATATATTCGTCTGTCTCGTTTTGTCGAAAATAATTGTCCTATCTCAGAAGCCCTATAAGATTTAGGAAAGATCATAGTCTTGTGGACAATCTCGTCTTCATCGATTCTGCCAGTTTGAAATATTTTACAAAACACAAAATTTCGGCTTTTCTGTGCTTACATAGACTTCAAAAGGCCTTCGACAGAGTGGATCATTGTTATATGTTTTAAAGACCTCTGCAAGAAAGCTTGAAGGGCAAAATGCTAAAAGTCCCAGTTACATTGAAGGTATGAGCGTTTCTAAGGATTTCGCTGAGATAAATGATTATTTTAATGTATTGTTGGTGTACAACAAGGCTACGTCCTATCTGTTCGGCAAAGATCGCGTTGTTGTTGTCTGGTTGTGCTGAGCAGAATTGGCGTGCTGGCGAAAACCGGAAAGTTTTGAGCGTCGGGGAGATGAGTTTTACCATTTAAAAAATTCCTCTCACCTTTTTATGATTATATAATGAGCGAGTTTGAGCCAAATTTGAAAGTCTTTTATCGATACTGTCAGATTTTACTCAATGGTTTACGGTCAGTCATACGGTCTTTTACGTATTCGTCAAGGAAGGACATGTTTATGAAACTGCTGGCATGTTATGTTTTGATTGGCGTGAAGCAGTGTCTCTGCCCTGAGAGCTCCCAAAGTAACCCTGGTTGCTACGCGACGGGCAGCACGATGCCACCTCGTCGTACTTTTCGCATAAGCTCGTGCAATTATCAACCACAAACAAAGTCTCCAAAAAGTTTAACACCTTTGAAGCTCATTTTAATATGAAAAGGCCATAGTCTACCGAGACGACCATGGAACAAAAGGTATGCCGCGTTGCTAGTCTATTCTATATTTGTCTGTGGTTGTATCAGCTATAAATAACAACAGGAGAGTACGTCAGGATCGATACGTCGCCATTTTCATATCTGATTGAAATCGCATGAATATACTTTCATAAGCAATTGTTAGACATTTGCATTTTTAACTGGGAAGGTGCTGTCTGATAGAGACTGTTCTTTCAACAACAACGAGAAGGATCTGTAAAATAACTGCAAAAAACATCAGTCGTTGGAAACGTAAGAATTGGATCACTAATAGTGTAGCATGCAAACTCTTACCTGAAGATCCCAAAGCAGGCCATTTCTAAGGACTTCCCAAAATGCAAAAAAGGACAACCCCTTCACCCTATTGTCCCTCAGTGCCAATCTCTCACAAGCGCCCTTGCTTCCTTTGTTGACCACACCCTCCAACCAATTGTAAAATCACTTCCATCCTACATCAAAGACACTAACCACCATCTTCATGATATTCACGTGACTCACTTTCCAGAAGGTGCCCTTTTAGTAACTATGGATGTCAAATCCCTCTACACCAAATATCTCACGGATTTGGCATCTCCATTGTAAGACACTATCTCACTAAACAAAAAACAGACAACCCTGACCTCATCATTGAAATTCTTGCCATCATTCTTCAACACAGTTTCTTCACTTTAAAAGACATGTTCTCTTTCCAGATATGGCATCAAAATAACTTCATGGATTTTATTCTTACCAGAAACATTTCCGAAATGCTCTTTTGCGAAAAGGGGTTGATTGACTACAGGAGTTTATTTCTATCGCTCAGTTTACAGAGACAACAGCCTGACCTTGCATAAGTTTCAGTCTAGTTATTGTCTCCTAAACCTATTTTGCTATGTCTTTCCCTAGGGTATGTTGACATATAAGAGTTTGTTAGGATTAGTTTTTGGGTCACAATAATGTTAATGATTCTGCGCAAAACTTTGATTTTACTTATGCCCTTGTCTATCAAATAACACTAAATGAAATACCCACACTGAACGATTGGAAGATCCGATTGTCCTTTCCTTTAAATTAAGAAATGGTCTCGGGACTGTTTTTCACTAGAGAGGCACTACTTAACTTCCCATTGTATGTAAGATTTTTTGTAATTTGGACCTACTGCATATTCGTGTACCTCAGAAGCCCAGTCAGGTTTTATTGTATTTTTGGTTTCTAAACTGTAGTCATTATTTATCATTAACAGGAAGATTAGAATCTGTAATTGGTCCACAAAGACAACTAAAGAACATTTTCAAATACTGAAAGAAGCGGAAGCTAAAAATTAACGTATAAAAAACGGAAGTAGAAACAGTGGAATTGAAGAGTAAACAGAGGAAAACGTGAATGTGGATAGTATTCAGCTTGAAACGGCTTCATTTTTTCAAAAACATGCACTTTCCTTATCCTGTTATGGAAGCATAATGTGTGGGTGGTGAAAACGGAAGGGTTGAGAGTGAAGGTTTAAAAAAGAGAATTTTCAGGTGTGTAAATTACATCAGGTTGAATAAAAGTTCATTTTTTGTTTAGTCTTCCCACTTTATCTAACCTTTGCTGGTACATTTTATGGTGTTGTGGGTGTCTGTTAGTCATGGTAGCTGATAAGAACAGTACAAGAAGAAGCGATTATCGACCATTCGCCGTTTTTACATCTGAAAAACGATTTGAACTTATTTGGGATAATTGGATGATGAAGTAATGTCGATTTTATTTTGCAAGTGTAACCTCATCTGCTTTTCGTTTTGGTTACAAACTTGTTTTGATGATTAATTTGTAATATCCTAACATTCAGCTATAAGGCACGTAACACTTTTGAGAAATTTGAAATATATATAAAGATCGAATTATCCTAAATTAGTTTCAATCGTGTTCAGATTGAAATCGTATGAATATGCTTTTTTCTGATGTTTAAGCTTGGTAATTTGTTGTCAACTGGGAAGGTGCTGTCTGATAGAGACTCGGTCGTTTCAAATACAACGAGAGGGATCTGTAAAATATTACATTGACTAGGGATCGTCTAGGAATGATTAAAAGATTAAAATGAAATATCGACCATATTGATGATACATTCTTATCGTCATCCGTAAACTTGTTTCAATGATAGACTCTAGATGCATGGTTTACGTTTCAACTGATGACAATGTGAGAGTACGACGTCGTCGTTTTTATTCTTACCAGAAACATTTCCGAAATGGTGTTTTGTGAAAACAGGTTTATTGACAACAGCAGGCTATTGCTTTCGCTTAGTTTACAGGGACAACAGCCTCAACTTGCTTAATTTTCAGGTTACTTTTTGTCTCCTAAACAAATCTATTTTGCCATGTCTTTCCCTAGGGTATGTTGACATATAAAAGTCTGTTAAATATTAGTTTTCGGTCACAATAATGTGCATGATTCTGCGCAAAACTTCGATTGTACATATTTCCTTGACTATCAAATAACGCTAAATCAAATACGCACATTGAACGATTGAAAGATCCGATAGTCCTTTCCTTTCAATTAAGAAATGGTCTCGGGACTGTTCGTCATAAGAGAAGCATTACTTAAATTCCCATAGTATGTATCATTTTTGTAATTTGGACCTACTGTATATTCGTGTACCTCAGAAGCCCCGTCAGGTTTTAGGAAAGACCCAAGCACTAAGAACAATCTCGTCATATCTGATTCTGCCATAGGAAATATTTGACAAAACACAAATACCGGCTTTGCTATGCTCACATAGTCTTCGAAAGGCCTTCGACAGAATGAACCATTGTTGAATGTTTTTAAAAAACTCCTGCAAGTAGGCTTGAAAGGCAACATGTTTGAAATACGATATACAATGAAGTTACGAGCGTTTGTAAGGATATCGCTGAGCTAAATGATTATTTTTTTATTTTTTTGTATTGTTTGTGTGCAACAAAACTATGTCCTATCTGCATGTCGTTAAACTATTTCATGGATGATTTCGGTGATACCCATGGTAGTGCGATTAATTCGATCGGTTATGCTTGGTTTTCAAACTTTAGTCATTATTTAACATTAACAGGAAGATTAGAATCTGTAGAAGCGGAAGCGGAAGCTAAAATTAACGTGAAAAAACGGAAGTAGAAACAGTGGAATCAAAGAGTAAACAGAGGAAATCATGACTGTAGATACACTGTAAAGTTAAGTGTTAAAGGATAGAACACCGATTAAACGCCTTTTTGTAACACTTTTTGAACGCGTCCAGACGTTCAGAAATTTAACACTACGTGTTCAACCAACGTTCAATTTTGAACACACGTGTGCAGATTTTGAACGCTACCAGTTCATCAGATATTATATTGAACACCATGGTGTTCCATATCTGAACACACGTTGCACATGAAATGTGTTCAAAAAATTGAACGCATTTACGCGTTCAAAGGGCTGTA
>LD365961.1:5019-22668 GCA_001465055.1 Ptychodera flava | reverse complement strand
AAGTACCATCGCGTATCACAGCTTGTTGTTGGTATACCAGCCACTGAAAGAAAAAAGGTTTCTTCACGTAGTTAAGCTATTTCAAAGTACAATACGATTAATTTCGAGGGATATTAATACAGATGCTTCAAAATCTAATACCTTTTACTATTTTGGAGGGAAAACTTACCCTTTCTGGTCATGTTTCCGCACGATCACGACTTCAGGGTGCGCTTATAAGAAAAATGTCGCAACTTCCGTTTTGATGCATCATGGGATAGGAAAAAGCACCAAACTTGAACACCAAGTGTTTAAAAATAGAACGCCTCTTGCACGCCGATGTTAAAATTAAAACGTTCATGGTGGTTTTCTGATTTTATTTTCAAATTTTCAAAATTTCAACACGTAATAAGCGTGTACAATTATTTTGTATACTTTCTTTTTTAGAAAAAACATGCTTTCAGCAATTGTAGACCGGAAATATTTTTCACTTAGTGGGAAATTCGTCACACCAAAATCCGTGTACCTTTGCCGGACAGCGAGGCAGTAGTAAATTGAATACAGCCATTGTAAAGTAAAAAACACAAAAGACTGTTAATTGTTTCACAGTATTGTAAAATTTCTGTGATGCTGAGTTTTGAACACTTGAAGGAGATGGCTGTTAACACATAGTGTTCAGGTTTAGAACATCATTGTTAATAATATGAACAGTAGTGTTAACAATATGAACACTAGCCGTTCAAATTTGAACGCCGACACGTACATTTTGAACGCGTAAAGACGCGTCTAGCGTCCGCTATTTTTACAGTGTAGTATTCAGCTTGAAACGGCATTATTTTTTCATAAACGTGCACTTTCCTCATCCTGTTATGGAAGCATAATGTGTGATGTTTTCATAAACATGCTCACATAGTCTTCGAAAGGCCTTCGACAGAATGGATCATTGTTGGATGTTTTAAAAACTCCTGCAAGTAGGCTTGAAAGGCAAAATGTTAAAAATACGATATATAATAACGTTATAAGCGTTTGTAAGGATATTGCTGAGACAAATGATTATTTTTTTTGTATTCTTAGTGTGCAACAATGTATGTGCTATCTGCATGTCGTTAAACTATTTCATCGATGATTTTGGTGATACCCATTGTAGTGGGATTAAATCCGTTTTTTATGCTTGGGTTTTAAACTTTAGTAATTATTTAACATTGACAGGAAGATCTGAATCTACAATTGGTCCACAAAGACAACTAAACAACATTTGCAAATACTGAAAGAAGCGGAAGCTAAAAATTAACGTATAAAAACGGAATTAGAAACAGTGGTTTTACATCGGACTGAAATCGCATGAATATGCTTTTTATATCAAGTGTTAAACATTGGCGTTTTGTTGTTAATTTGGAAGGTGTTGTCTGATAGAGACTCTGCCCTTTCAACTAGACGAGAAGGAGCTGTTAAATGATACATTGGCTAGAAATCATCTCTGAATGATTGAAATGAAATATCAACCATATTGATGTTACATTCTTATCGTCTTCAAACGAACGTAAACTTGTTTCAATGATAGACTCTGAATGCATGGTTTATGTTTCAACTGATGACAATGTAAGAGTACGACTTCATCGAAGGGGTTGATCGATTACAGCAGTTTATTGGGTTTGCTCATTTACATCGACAACCACCTGAAGTTCAATTTTCAGTACTATTTGACTCCAAAAGAAATCTATTTTGACATGTCTTTCGTTAGGGTATGCTGACATATAAAACACTATCTTGCCACCACAATGCTCTTTGTACGATAAATTATGCAATTTCAATATTCACCTACAAAGTCTTGTCCGAACTAGAATTTAGATATTAAAAATTAACAATGTCATCCGACATTACACTAATGCAGGTAGGCTTGGCAAATTCTGTGGTCGGCATATGGACGTGTTTCAGAGTATGACGAGAAGACATGTTTTACAAGCAGAAAACAATAATGGAAGTACATCAAAGGGTACGGCTAATGAAACTTTATATCGAGTCTAACTAAATATTATTTTTGAATAATTCTCAGCGCTTTCAGACTACACTTGAACGATGAAGGATAGGTGAAATGGCATCGTAGTATCCTTTTTGCTGAGACCATGAACTTCCTCTATAACAGTACACTTTTAGCAGATTCAATGTTCTTTTCGATTCTGTTTTTGGGGAATTTCCGGCCATTTTAATGAAGATCGACGAGGGTGATTTATGGTTGACCAGAAATAAGTTTCGCTTCACGTTTACTGTCATTTCATCGTTTCCAGTATACTTTTATTGCCGTAGACGAAAGCAATTGGGTACGTTGTTCCAGTCAGAAGTTGCGAGCAACTGCAAGCAACGGTATCTTTCACTCTGTCGAGTTCACTACACACAATTCGAAGGTTGTCACGAGAAGGAGACCAATAATCTCTCAGTACAGCTCTGTCTTTCAAATCAGCATTCTCAAATTAGGTAAGTGTGGCTATGGTGATTTGCGAAATCTTGCTTATTAAGAGACTACACAGTCTTATTGTATATTGCTCTGTCTTGTTGCATTACTTTTAATCTTACGATTACTAAGATAAATGTATTGTATTTTATCCCAAAGGTACAGAGTGCGCCAACTCTCTACACAATTCTATCTTTTCATCTATTAGGCGTAAACGCGTTTTTAATCGCAATTACTCAGAAGTCGTTTCAAGGAGATTAAAGTTCCCTCTAACAAGTGTGGTGACCGTTTTTCAAGAAAACAACAACGATTGAAGCTGCAAGCAGCGTTGGCCGGGCCAAGCGGTTGCCATAGTTGAAAGCACTTATTCTGATGATACTAGATGCAAATTTTGAGCTTGAGTTGTGTTTTGGTTCTTGCGAAGACTAAAGTTTAATATCATCTAGTGGTTACTATGGAGTTTTTTTGTGAAATCCAAACTAGGTGACCGATCCGTATGCCTTTCACAAACTTGATAGTACTCATACTAAGGACGATATGAACAAAATTTAAGTTCAAATGCTGGGTGAATATTATTCGCTGGTAATCTGTTTTTTTTTTTGCAAAAACCAGTATTGCCGCCAAACCACGCGACTCATTCAAATGATTTTCCCAAACTTGAAAGTACTCAAACTAAGGATGGCGCAGGTGAAATTTCAAATGAATGGTGTGTTGGTTTTGGAGAAAAAGTAAGTTCAAATTCTGGGTGAATATTATTCGCTGGTAATCTAGGTTTTTTGCAAAAACCAATATTCCCGCCAAACCACGCGACTCATTCAAATGATTTTCCCAAACTTGAAAGTACTCAAACTAAGGATGGCGCGAGTGAAATTTCAAATGAATGGTGTGTTGGTTTTGGAGAAAAAGTAAGTTCAAATTCTGGGTGAATATTATTCGCTGGTAATCTAGTTTTTTTGCAAAAACCAATATTGCCGCCAAACCACGCGACTCATTCAAATGATTCTCGCAAACTTGAAAGTACTCAAACTAAGGATGGCGCAAGTGAAATTTCGAATGAATGGTGTGTTGGTTTTGGAGAAAAAAATCTTTAAATATTAAATTGGATTCTTTTGAAAATCCGATACGGCCGCCAAACCACGCGACCGATCCATATGCCTTGCACAAACTTGAAAGTGCTCATGTTAATATGAGCAAAATTTCTATGGCTGCCAAACCTCATGACCGATAGAAATGATTTCAAAAACGTGAAAGTAATCACACTAGGAATGACGCAAGTGAAATTTCAAATTAATCGGTGCATTCGTTGCGGAGCAGAAGACTTTTAAAGATAATATCGGGATTTTCGCAAATCCAATATGTTGGCCAAACCCCGTAATCAATCCACATACCTTTTGAAAACTTCAAAGTCCTTACGAGTAAAATTTCAGTTCAATCGGTTTGTTTGTTCTGGAGAAGCAAGCTTTTTAAGATTAAATGGGTATTTTTCAAAAATCCAATATGGCGGCTAAGGTCACGTGACTGCAAACGATTTCATTTGCAAATGTCAATATATCAGGTTATATAAGATTATGCTTGCTGCGCACCAAATTTCAAATCAACCAGACCCCTAGGTCACCAGGAGAATCCATTTTAAATTTTTTGGAAAATCGTGTGACCAATCGAAATTTGTAGGATCAGGTGTAAGAGTATGTACTTATTAGCTCTGCAAGTTTCATAAGTTTACGTCAAGCGGTATTTGAGTTCTAGGTGAGCAAAATAGTTACGGAAGAAGAACATGAAGAGGAAGAACAAGAATATCGATTGCCTGCAAAAAATAGGAGCCCAGCCAATAGGCTTGGGTCTCGAATAACACCTGCTTATCATTGAAGCCATTAAGGGCGATGAAATGTTTGTCTTGGCGCATTTAGGTCGACTGTAAAATTGACTGACATGATTTGTTAGCGTTTTAGGCTAAAAATCATACAGATGTTTGAACCTATTTATCTGTAATTTTGAACAGTTCCGTATTGACAAACGGTATCGCATGCATTACAAGACTGTTATCACATCGTGCCAGGAACTCAAACAAAAGTTATTCTGCCATTACCTAGATTACTTTTCATAAATATTGAAACTGTAAACGAAAAAGATTTAACACGATTGGAACTAATTTGGGATAATTGGATGGTAAAATAATGTCGATTTAGTCTGCAAATGCTTTTCTTTTTAAGTTACACACTTGTTTTTATGATTGATTTGCAATATTGCAGCATTCAGCAATAGGGCACCTAACACTTTTGAGAAATTTGAAAAATATAAATATACAATTATCTAAAATTAGTTCCAATCGTGTTATTTCCAGCATTTATTTTCCTGTCATTTATTGACCATTCTTTCCTACACTTTATTTACACCATTCTTTCACTGACGAAATGTGGCCTCGTTTTGCAATAGAGGATGAAAAGATGAATTCGAAAACATAGCATAAAGTGCGATGAAAGAACCGATGGAGTACCATTATGTTGAAAAATAATCTATTGTATTCTAAATCCTAACTACGTTCACTGAAGAAAAGATCAAAACATTATCTGAACAAGCCTTAGAGTCAAGTGCACTCTTCATTATGTGGATTGTTTTGATTTTTTTACAAGAAAAAAGATTTGTTTACCGTTGAAATTTTGAACATGGTCAGTCACCACGAAAATTGGTTTGAATTGTGTTCATTGTTTTCTCCATAACGCTTAATGTGGCTAACTTCATATCTTTGATCTTCTTCTCCGACTCCGTTTACTTTTACAGCCTTTCCACCAATTGGTGAAGGATGCCCTTAAGTGACCATTTGAAAGAAGTTAAAGTGTCTTTCGTAGCTAAATGTTGCTGCGTTTCTTTTATCGAAATGGCCACGCATTAACAGCCATGTTTTTGCTAAATGGAGCCAATCGCTTATGTGACTTGTGTAGAGACAAACTTATTCTTCATTATAGCATATATTGTCAGACACTGTTTAACAGAAATTTCACGCAAAAAAAAAAATTGACAACCTCACTCTTCTCCTGGATTTTGAATGGCCCTTAACATTCTTTATTTTCTCCCCTACCGTTAATCATGCTAGTTGTCCAGGTAATTATCTTTTTAATGTTCGAAAGCGCCAAACTGACCATTCCCTTATTGAGTTTTTTAGTTGTCCAAATATGAAAAAGCTTTATTTATGTGAGCTGCTACCCTAGCGATGTTGCATTTGTTTGTTTGTGTCTTTTTGGTGGTGGAGGGAAGTTGGGAGTTTTACGATGTGGACTTGATCGTGGTAGAAGCTAGAATAGTGGGAGCATGCTGAGCTGCAAATATGCGAGTTGGTGATGATTCATAGGGTATGACACAAGTAGACTAGAAAACAATGAATAAGGGAAGGGAGCAGGCATAGATCGTGTTACGTCTAGAAGAAATATGGTAAGTGATAAGGTGAAACAATATGTGTGGCCTGCATGGATCACTAGAGGCTTTGTTCTCCGCGCCTATTTTCCACGTTAACCATGATTATAGCAAAAACATAATCACCCATTCATGCAAAGAGACAACACGGAGACAAAAGTTTGGGCGAAATCCTGGGGGGATGGCACATCCCGGTGACATCACCACCTTTGCCCTGAGGCCGCTTGCAAATTTAAATGCCCTACAGGGAGGCCAACATGTTACCAGGGGATGCACGTACTGCCATGGCATGGAAGTCGATGTCATAGCGGCCTAGAAAGTGGTATGGGGTCCCTCACAGGTTCCGACCACACTTTGGGCAACGTGCTACGTGGCACCCACTTGGCCCATGACAGTACGCCCCTAAATTATGACCAAACTGCAGGCATGAATGGCTGCAGTGCCACAGTGCTGTGCAGCCTCCCCTCCCTCCTTCCAGAGGCGGGTGAGGCGACAACATGGCAATGTAGACGTCAAGCAGTGTTCGTTCATAGTTCCTAAATTACATTCGTTTGAGATTCCTCAAGCCCCCCCCCCCCATCGTTATTTGTGAACGCAGCCTTAGGTCTTTGTTTTGAAACCGACACTGACCTAAACGCCCTCTACTGTTATGTTGGGCATGAAAACCGAAAATGGCTTATGGATTCACTTATTGCCGGTTGATCGCCAAGGATTTCACAAAGTTAATCAGAGAATGACATGATCTTCCTTCCTGGCCCGACTGCTCCTGATATTGTGGTCGATTATATCTTTGAATTTTGCCTCCCTTGACTGCCCGAAGGGTGTACTATTGGGTGTACTCTTTATATTTTCATATAGATGTGTGCCGCCCGATTTGAACACATCTACCTTGCATTTTCCAAAAATATGACTCCTTGTAAGGAATTTGCTTTTGTACTGTCTTCAATAATCTTGTCGTCCTTTATTCTGCCGTTTTGAATTATTTGCCAAAACACAAATTCCGGCTTTTCTGTGCTTTCATATACTTCGAAAGGGCTTCGACAGATTGACCATCGTTCAATTTTATAATGTCCTGAAAGTAGGTTTGAAAGGTGAAATGTCAAAGAGAATTTAAAGTATGACATTGTGTAAGAGCACTTAATGGGATTAATGATTTCTAGTGTCCCGTCGTTGTACCGCAAGGCTCTGTCTCAGCTCTGTTTTCTTTGACCATTACATAGGATGGTGATAATGGAATTTGATTATACTGTTGTTTGTATAGGGCTTTGAATCTTTGGTATTTATCGTTTGGAGATGATTTAACATTCACTCGTAGTTCTGATATTGACCTACAAATGTAAAAAATCAAATGTTAAATTGTGTGAAGTGGAAGCTAAAAATCAAAGTATCACAAACTAAATTGTTGTTTTTTGAGAAGGTAGAGGATAACAAACCTACGAAGATTAAATATGAATGGTATGCAGCTTGAAAGTGTTTCATATTCAAATAACCTCGGGCTTACTGTATGCTGTTCAGGACTTTCGACAAATGCCCAGAATAACTTGACAAATCAAGCCAACACGGCTTTGAGCGAATTTCACTGTGTAACAGTTTACAATATTTTGTGTAATTGTGATTTTGAGATATTGCAAATACTCATATACAGTTGTGAAATATGGGGTTTTCATGATGTCAATGACGTTAAAAAGGTAATCTTTCATTAGTCCCCTAGACGAAGGCCAGGGGACTTATGGTTTTGGCTCCGGCCGTCCATCTTTCCGTCCATCTGCGCAGATATCTCAGACATACCTGACCCCATTCCTTGCAAACTTTGTACAAGGATAATTCACTATGGCATACATATGCATGTACATTTTGTTGGTGTGTCACGCATAATTAGGGCTACTTTGCATAATAAGTTGCTTTTGGCGAAAAGTTCTGTTTCTTACGAGACTGCACCAAATTTGATGAAACTTTGTACTCATGTTGGTCACACAGAGCATTCATAGCACACATAAAACATTTGTCAGTATTGTATCAATTACTTGCAAATTTGCATATTTTATGAATTTTCATAATTCTGGTAATATTTCAATATATACCAACCCAAATTTGATGGATCATGGTCCAGATTTTGATATGCCAAAGCTGTATAAGTATGAAACGACATTTAGCAGGATCAATAGCTTATTTGCATATTTGATGAATTTTTGTGTTGAGGAAGCCATGTCAAGAAACACCGACTCAAACATGATGAATCTTGGTCTAGTATTGATGCACCAGAGCTATAACAGTGTGCAAAGACATTAAACAGGACCATTCATTTACTTGCTAATTTGCATATTTGATGAATTTCTGTAGTTAAGGAATATGTCCAGACATACAACAGCAAATCTGATGAAACTCTGTACAGATGTTTGGCAAACAGCATTGTAATAGCGAACAAAGACCTTTTAGCAGTATCTTGTGAATTAATTACTGGTTTGCATATTTAATGAACTTTCCTAGTTAGTGTATCATGTTTACGTATACTGCACTTAATTTGATGAAACTCGATAGAGATGTTAATCTTAAAGTGTTGTAGTGGCATGCAAAGGCATTTGGTCTTATCATGTCGATTAATTGCGCATTTGCATATCTAGGGTGATATATCAAGAAATACTTCATCAGATTTATTGAAACTTGGCATTGAAGTTGACCTCATGTTGCTTTAACTGTGTATAAACACGTTTTTCAGTATCACGTTACTTCATTTCTAATTTGCATATTTAATTAACTTTCCTAATTAGTGTGATGTGTCCTGAAATTCTGCATCAAATTTGATGAAATATGGTACAGAAGTTGATCTTCCGATTGTGTAAAAGTGTATAGCGACATTATTGACTTATTTAATGACCTATTGTGATTAGGGTGGCAGCCATAATTGGCTAAACAGGGAAATTGTTTGTAAATAGACATCTATATTCTGAATGACTGCACTAAATCTGATGACACTTGCAGCAGATATTCATCATACAAAGATTTACCGGTCAAGAAAGGCATTTAGCAGTATATATAGCTAAGAATAGCTAAGGTATAGCTAAGGTATAGCTATAGGAAGTCTCTTCTGTACTGAACATGGGGGCATTTTTGGTTCAAATCTGGCGTTCTGAATTGTTCTTGTCAAAAGCCATTACTCAGACATGCCTAAACTTGTTTCTTGCAGATAAGTTGTATTTTGACATTTCAAGAGCCAGGATATGACATACCCAATTCCGATCAAGGCTTTGGTACCAGCATTTCGTTTTTCATGTGCATCATATTGACTTCAATTTTTAGTCACTTCCAGTGACAAATTACAAGGGGGACTATGTCATTGTCAACGGCTTCTTTACTAAGCACATACTGCTGGTTAGTCATTATACATGTAAAGGTGTATTGGGCCAACTTTGAAGTCATGCTTTTCAAACCCTTCAATTAAAGTTCGATACATATCGCATGTTTAAAAATACGTTAATTTTAGTAGATTTACATGTTTTAACAAATGATTATTTCAAACAATCCTCGTGTAAGTCAACATTATCTAATCATAACGTGTATTGAAGGCGAATTGGCCGAGAATATAGCAGAGAAAGTAAAATATGAGAGATGTGACGATTACATTTGGTTGAATCAATATTCCATTTTTGTTTAATGTGCCCTTTGTATCGTACCTTTGCTGATTCTTTGCTATCGTGGTATCTTTTAGTAGCTTTAGCTAATAAGAATGGCAAAAGAATAAGCCACAATAACCTACATCTGATTTTAATCACACTAGTATAGTTTTTATCATAAATTGTTAGAAATAAGATTTTTTTAATTGAGAAGGTGCTGTCCTTCAACGATAAAGCGAAGGACCTGCAAAATAATACATTTGCTAGAAATCATCTCTGAATGATTGAAATGTCAACCATATTGATTTACATTGTTATCATCTTCCAACAAATGTAAACTTGTGTTCACTCTAAATTCTGGGTTTATATTTCAACTGATAAAAATGTCAGAGCACGGTTCTTTAAAGATGGTATTCTAACCAGACGCATTTCCGAAGCGTTGTTTTGCGAGGAAGAGTTGATTTATTTCGACAGTTTAATATTTTCTCTTTGATTAAAGGGACAAGCTGTGGTATAATTTTCAATATTTTTTGTCTGAAAAACAAACAGCCTTTGCTGTGCCTCTTTCTTTGGAATGTTGACACATAAAACACGACCCTTACTGACACAATGCTCCTTATGTGATACAGTGTGCAATATTAAAGTTCACCAACGAACTCTTGCCCGGACTATAATTTAGTTGCTACGAATGACACACACATTACACTAATGTAGGCGTGATGGCAGTTGAGTGAGGACAAATTGACTGGTTTAAGCATTACGAGAAGGTTTGTTTACAAACAGGAAACAGCATTGGAAATACATCAAAAGTTACAGATAATGAAGCGCCATATTTTTTCAAACATTTGTGACCTTTCTTACATTAATCTATCATGTCATTCTTTAGTTGCGAACTTTGAGGCTTTTTTGATGGTATTTACTCAGAAGTCATTTCAAAGAGCCTGAAATTTCATGTAAGAAGTGAAATCGTTTTGCAAGAAAACAATGGCAATGATATCGCCCGGCAAAGCCATCAAGGGTGATGAAATGTGTGTCTTAGCACCTTTTGGCCGCACAGTAAACATGCATCGATTAAAATGTTGTTATTTTCAACTTTTTTGGGTTGATATCATATGATACCTGCTGTAGTCCCCTAAAAATAAAAACTAACGAAAAAAGTACAAAAAAAAATAAGACAAGAGAAAGTTACACGACTTCCATTGCTCAATGAGTTGATGCATTGTTAAACAATTGACGCTTAAACGGACTTACATGATTACTAAGCATTTTTAGGCCGAAATCCAAAATCCCATAAATGTTTTCTTTAGATCGACGGGGTTCAGAACGTCTTCTCATGTTGTTTACTAAACCCACTTTTTCTATAGTTCATTTTACGTTATGTTTTCATTGGTGAAATATTTTCTCGTTGGCAAGAGGAGAATTAAAAGTATATAAACACACAGAATAAACACTAAAATAAAATCGTTTGAAAATTTGGTGAAGTAAGTAAACTTCCCTAGTAAAATGTCAAAGAAATGACGTCTTCTTAAATCCAAACTAAATGTAGACTTAGATCAAAACAATTGTCTGAACACGCCTTACAGTCAAGTCCATTTTCCATTATTTTTGGATTGTATTCACATTATTATCAAGAAAAAGGATATATTTTCGTTCAAATTTTGAGCAATATCTGTCACCACAAAAATAGGTTTAAACTGAGTTCATCATTTTCTTTAAAATCCGTATCGCCGGTACTTCAAAACTCATATATTGTTCATTCACACTACCGTAAATCTGAATAATAAGCCACGCTTGAACATTTCAGGAAACGTTGTACTGTCAATGCGTAAATTAAACATTATTCAGTAATGAGTTTTCAACAAATTCTCAAGATAACTTTATGCAAGTGACAAATGAATACTTGAAAGTCTTGCTTCAAATTAACTCTTCTTTCACTCTTTTAGTGCTAATTTATTGCAGGTCGACGAAAGAGTTTGATGAAGTTAAAAACTTGTTTCCTTGGGTTGCAGGAGACTGCCAGCACCAATACCTTGCACAGTATTCAGGCTCACTACTTTAGGAACCGATGTTGACACCAGAAGGCGAAATAAAATCTTCGAAGTGCAGCTCGACTACCTATCAAATCAGAATTTTTTGACTAGGTAAGTATGAAAAAGTGATTTGTGACAGCGTGTTGCCTTAGGCCTTCTTAGTGAATCACACAGCCTCAGGCCAAAGGGGAAAATTTTGTTTCTCACTTCGTGAGCGTCTATCTCTGTCACAATACCTGGTGTTAGCATTGCCATTGTATGTAAACATTTAGGCACTCATTATTTTTTTTACATTTCGGAAACTTGATTTTATAAGCTCACCAAAGCAAAATACAAAGCCCTGCCAATAGTCTGCAAACTACCAATTCTGGCGCACACCTCCCTCTCTAAGCCTCCATTTCACTCAGGAGGCTCACCAACTGCTGGATGAGACCAAACACAGAAAATCATTTTATATACATAGGTGACAATAGGTAAAAAGATATAAAGTAACCATGAAAATTCCAAAGAGCATTTGCCATTGGATTGAGCTGAGCTCGATGGAGCTATGTGGTTGCAAGTGCACTGGGGAGTACTACTGCATTCGCAACTTTAAGGTCAAGAGGGGTTCATGCACGAATCCGTGTTATGTCTGTTGGAGGGCGATGCGAATAAGATGTCCCTTTGTGGGAGGTGTGGGTACAAAAATATGCTTATGATACTTCTGCACCAGGAGTTTGACGGACATTTTATTTCCATTTAGAGGTTGGTAGTGAAGGTATAAAGTTAAGGAAGTGGTGCACAGATATAGCTTTGGCCAACCAAGTGCTCAAAGGTCAGGATCTCAACTTCCACGACACACATCATGCAGTTGAGAACTACATGCTGAGATGGCAGATGGATGTTGCCAAAACGCATTGACTCGGAGCTGACCCCTGAGCCTTCTTGGACGGTGTATGACCTCAGATCAGCGAGACTTACCAAAGAGATTCGGGACCTGGCGAGCCTGAAGTTCCAGTTGGCGCTGAGGGTCCACCTTAGACTAGACAAACAAGCTGGTAACCCAGATCACTCAGAGCCCATGTTTCGCAACAGCCAAGAGGTACTCCTTTGGGCCAGGGAAATTGATGAGGTGCTATATGAAGTCTTCCCCACTCTCCTGGAGACATTGATAAAGTGAACAAGAGGGGCTCAGCCTGGGCGGTTGATAGAGTTACCACCCTCTGGCTTGACATCGCACAATACCAGCCCCTGAGAGGCGGCTCTCACATACCAATACTAGCAGCTCTCGGAAACAAGGCGGCAATCATAAATGTGAAAAACAAAGATGACAACTGCCTCTGTGGGACACTGCGCTGAGCTTTGTTACCTGTAAAGGAGGATCCTTAAAGGCCGACAAAATACCCCATCGAGGACAGGCTTGACAAGGCCTACAGAGGGGTCGATGCTCCCAACCCTTTCCCAGATTGGTAAAGTTGAGAGACAGTAAGGCCTGGCCTTAAATTTCTTTTGCTTGGACAAAGGCGTCATTGTCTTCCACATCAGCAAGCAGTCAAGGGGAATGACCTGGATCAACATTATATTGATTGAAACAGTAGGGAAAATCCACCACACCTGGGTTAAAGACCTCAAGCAGCTCCTGAATGACTAGTCAAAGGACATATACATCACAAACACTACATACGCTGCCTTCATGGATACACCCGGCAGGGCCTTCTGGAGGCCCACGAGTGTCAGGGGACCCGGAAGATGGCTGTGAGGGTAAAGATGACAGAAGAGAGCAAAATCAAGCTCGCCTTTCAAACCTATCATGAGCAGCTCCCCTCCCCTCTTTATGATTTGCACTGACTTAGAGGCACTGATCAGTAAGATGGGGGCCCTGAGCTCAACCCTCGTGGCCAGTAACACCAAGGTGACCCAGCATCATTAGCCCTGCAGCTTCTACTACATTGTCGTGCACTGTGATGGCATGACAAACACCCTGTGGAGTACAGAGGGCCCAACTTGGCACAGCATTTCTTCAGAGCTGTTCAAGAAGAAGAGCACCAGATCAACAAAATCCTGGCAACCCCCAAAGATTTGCGGGTGACCCAATAGGACTATAAGTTCCATCTCTCTGCCATGACCTGCTACATATGCCAGATGCCTCTGGCCGGAGAGTCTGTCTGTGATCACTGTCACATCACAGGGGAGTACAGCGGGCGGCCCACAATGCTTGCAACCTCAAGCTGTGACTGAAGTCCAGAACCACTTTCACAACCTGCAGGACTATGACTCCCATCTTCCGATGCAGGCAATCTCAAAACCCAATAACACAGAAAAATACATCTCGTTCTCACATAGACAGCTCCAGTTCATCAACAGCACCCAGTTCCTGTTGACCTCCTTAGACAAGCTTCTGGCGGCCAACATGCCCAAGGCCTTCTGAATAACAGTGAAGAACAAAGTTTAATAGCAAGGGTAACAAGGGTCTTGGTGTCAATCACGCCATAAATATGTAAATATATAATATGAAGGGCGGCGTCCATAAATTATTCCATTTTTTAAAGAGAATGCCGCAGAGCAGGAGAAAGAGGAGGAGAAAGAGGAGGAAGGCCCCTCTGTGTGTGTGTACATTTTGAGTGATAGCACAAACCTAGGGCTCTCAGGGAGGTATGTGCCAAAACAGTAGTTTGCATACTACTCGTATTGCAGGATTATTTTTGTAAGACACCTAGGATGACAGACAAGCTAATTAGGTTTTGCCTTATTGACATTAACATACGTCGAAGTTTCCGAGTTCTCCATCTTATTAGTACATGTACCATCATTTTATCTATTTGGTGCAAATATTGTTTTTATGTTTATAGTATTTACTATTGAAGTCGTTTCAAGGAGATTGACTTTCACTGTTATATGTTAAGCCATTTTTCATGAAAACAACAGCAACGATAACACCAGGTCAGCATTAGAGCCATCAACTGTGATGACATGGTTGCCTTAGCACCTTTCAACCATGTTGTAAACATATGTAAACTCACATTCAGTGATTTTTACCTATTTGTGACTGACAACCTTCAATACGTACTCTTTAACAGCAAAGGAATCTGTTGCTGTCTCCTAGCAATATTGGATTCCCTACCTTTGTTACAGTCAGAACTGATGTTCTATGCTTAAATGCGTTGTAAACCGAGTAAAGTTTAATGAGCTTGGCAAAACAAGCAAAATATCATAACCTGTATTTCTATTTTTGATAGGTACTTCATCAAGGCATATTGTACACTGAGCAAAATGGTTCAACACTCCACTTTTATGCTAGGACTGTCCATAATACTAATGTGTATTAGAGGAATGCCGGGCTGTCCAACGAGGTGTTCCTGCAAATCGAATACAGTCTACTGCAACTTTGAGTTCATGACAGCGATACCAACAGGTGTTCCAGGAGACGTTGAGTACTTTAACCTCTCCCATAATAGCATAACATCTCTTCCGACAGAAGGGTTCAATTCACTGTTACAACTAAAGCACCTATTCCTGGACCATAACCTTATCTCAGTCATTTCATCCAAAGCATTCAACAAACTAAGCTCTGTAGCTTGTTATGAAAATTGTAAGATTTCATATGTTTAGTGATGGTTAATTTAAATGTATAATGTAGAATTATTATCAGAGTATAAACTAGAGTTGTAATTTTAGAAGAATATGTTTTCATAATCGGCGGGCTTCCCGGCTCAAGTGAGCGCTTTCGGGAAATACGCCTGGGAATACGAGAAGTTGTATCTTTGGCCACGGCATCTACTATATCCTTGTCTATCCGGAAATATATACCACGTTGTTGAAACTAACTTCTCGTCTTTGTATTGTCAATACTTTGAGTGAATGAATCATGATCCCAGGTACCTCTCAGCAAGCTAAACTAGTTAATCCCAATGCCAACGTTGTTTAATTGTCACAGTACGTGTGAAGAGATTTTTAACTTTAAACATTACTTTTAGTCACCAAATATGGAAGCTGCTAGACGCTTATGAAATATATCAGTCATATTGTTCGATGCAAGTCAGATAAGAATAATACATGACTGTTAGAGACGAAAAAATTCGAATGGATATTTTTTTGCATTTCACCTTTGATATTAAGCCCCACCGTTTATTTATAATTCAGCGGAAGAAGATTGTCCTCCTTTATGCCTTTAGAATACTCGTTTGGTCATTGTAAGAGTCATATTGGAAAAACTCATTTTTCAAATTTCTTTTGCATTTGAATGTTAAATAAAATATGAAGAATATGAAGAATATTGATAAAATAAGGACATCTAGCAAAACCAAGGCATTATTGAAAAATGCAGAAAGAGAGAGAGTCTATGTAAATGTACGTGTGCACATCTGCCTACCTGTAGTCACCGACGAGCCGTCGCATCATACGTAGTGGAGACGTACCCATGCCATGATTCATGAATTTCCATCCAGCTTCAACAGACAGCCATTTGATAGATTTTAACATTTTGTCTCAACCTATATTTTAGCTCCAGTTTTCACAAAGGAGCCAATGTCCAGTCAATATATGTCTGTCTGTTTTTCTATCCGTCTGTGGACGCGATATCTCAAGAACCGCTCACCAGATTTAATCAAAATTTAACACTCGGATGTACTTAGCTTTGTGAGATTTGATTGTTTGGTTAGCGTGGCTTAAATAATTTATGAGATTTGCATAATTAATGATTACTGGATTGTCTTGGACAAAGCTGACGAAACTTGCTGTAAATATTGAAGATACTATGATATGACATCAGTGAAAGTACTTTAGCATTTTCATTTTATCAATTACTTGCATTTTTAACGAACTTTCCTCATGAGGAATGTACGGTATTTCTGGATTCACTTGACCAAACTTCACGTAAGGAAACTATGTACGTATGACATAACATTACTGAAAGTCAGTTCGCATTTTTACATCAGCAAATTACCAATTCATGTATTTATAAACATTTCCAATTTGGCACATTTAACTGGCAGGACTAGACCGAAATTGATGGAACTAATTTGGGATAATTGGATCTTCATGTTTTTTAAATTTCTCAAAATTGTTAGGTTTCTTTTACCTTAATGTTGCAATATCACAAATTACTCATAAAACAAGTGTGTAACTGAAAAGGAAAAGCAGATACGATTACATTTGCAGATTTAATCGACATTACATCACCATCCAGTTATCCAAATTAGCCCCAATCGTGTTATAGGTGAAACTATGATATAGTACAGATGAAATGCATTTTGCATTTTCGCGTAAGATAGTTAACACTTTGAGTATTTAAAGGTATACAGTCACCTATAATCTAAATATGCCCATATATGGTCAAAGGGGCGTTCCTTGGTATTCAAAATGCCCATGTGAGGGCGCTGTTTTTAAAAAGCGGCCACCCGCTTAAAATCTGTGATTGGTTAGATTTTGTCTTTCCATGGTAACTGTGGCAAAATTGGAACAGGTGACAGTATACCTTTAATGAACTCTTACCGAAAGGGGTCATAAAATTGAAAGAACTTGAGACCGAAGTGACAAAACTTACCAAGTATGTTGATTTTACAATGATGTGACAGAAGTAAAAGATATAAGATTTTTGTGTTTTCCTATGTAGTCATATACAGATTTGCTGAATTGTCCCAATTATTGTTTCAATGGAAGGACTTGACCAAAATTGATGACAGTGCCATGTATATTAATGAAACAATTACGTAATAGTTATGAAAGACATATTGCGTTTTCACATCAGCTAATCAATCAATCAATCAATCAAAAACATTTATAAAGCGCCAGGATCAATAACCATGTTATTTTCAAAGGCGCTGAGTTTTCAACATCAGTGTTCATGCGCTTTGGCAAATAAATGAGTCTTGAGTTTTTGTTTAAAAATGTTAACACTTTGGGCCTGTTGAATGTCAGAAGGTAGAGCATTCCAGAGTTGTGGTGCTGTGATGGAGAAAGCACGTCCACCATACGTTTTGAGTCTGTATTTGGGTACACACAGCAGGTTCTTAGAGTTGGAGCGTAGTGAACGACGGGGTTTATATGGCTTGATCAGATCCTGAATGTAGACTGGGGTCAGACCGTTTAGAGCTTTGTAAGTTAGCAGGAGAATTTTGTAGTCAAGTCTGTACTGAACTGGCAACCAATGAAGACTGCAAAGTACTGGTGATATGTGATCTGTTCTTCTTGAACG
>LD365960.1:36474-57970 GCA_001465055.1 Ptychodera flava | reverse complement strand
TCCAATATAAATTAACTTTCTGTCTGTCTGTCTGTCTGTCTGTCTGTCTGTCTCTCTCTCTCTCTCTCTCTCTCTCTCTCTCTCTCTCTCGGCATGGCAGTGAAATTGCCATGCTACGACCACCGAACGAATATTTTCCATACATTAGGGGTAACATTAAAAGTTCATTATATAAATCTAACCAGTGTAGTCTGGCAGTGTACTCTGGTAGTCGCGTTCTTCTCTGTTGGAACATGCGCGCGCCCTTCAGAGGCGCGACGCGATTCCCAGAGCATGCGCAATTGAGAGTGCATGCGCGTGACAGTAGAACGTCTCGTGCTATCGTGTCGTTAGCTTTAAAAATGATGGAATGTCAACAGAAACTGGAATTACTGCAGAGAATACTTTTCAGGATATCACATGTGGTTGTCTAAGGTACCAAGTAGGACGTTTAGGAAATCCTTGGTCATTTTGTGGAGTATAAGCTTATAAGCTTACGTAACTACAGCGTAAACAGTATTTCTACTTTACATATTGCCGGAACATATGCGATGGAAATGTTTGCGTTTCACGTCGTTCAATTATTCAGATGGAAATGCCGCTCTCTACTCCAAACTTTGAAAAAACAGGGTGACAGACTTTGGAATGCTAACTGTTGAATAACAATGACGTAATTTAATGGGAAGACATTTGTATTCGAGCACGGCTACAGTACAGTTTTTGATTCGAGAACTCTCATCATGTTGGATTCACTGAATTCGAAACAGTCAGTTCTATGCTCAACAATCCAGAGGGTGGGTCGAACTCTTTCCTATGTCCATGTAGAACTTGTACAAAAATAAGCGAATCCACAGGCCTTTGGCGAATCAATAAATGCGTTTTTCACCAAGCTGAAAGGTGGAAATATTAATTATTTTGTAGCACGTCAGTAGTTTGATATGACTAACGCCTTTCACAATAATACTGGCTATTCCATTGAGCATCGTGCTACAGGTCAAAATCTTATTCCCCAGGTTGATATACATATGTAGAGATTTTTATAGAAACTATTCTATAGCTTTTTACATTTCTTTATCACTTTTTGCGGTTTTGCGGTTTCCTGTTTTTTGTTAGCCGATTAGCCGGCACACGCCAAAACGACTAGTCTTTGCGGTTTTCTATAATTTTGAGTTGGCACGCGCCAAAACGATTAGTCTATTGCGCTCGTATTTCTGGGCACGTATAGTCTCACTATTTACCTCCGGTTGGTTAGTAACCGCAGTTTAATTGACCGCCGATTCTTTATATTTAGGGTAAATTGTTGCAATAAGTGTTTCCTACTACGTTCGCACAAGTGAGAGCCCTATACTATGTCAAGTAGGGCAGTATTAAACGTGATATCTTGTAATATTTCCCCTTGTCTTGGCCTGCTGGGTTTTTAAAAAGTGTTTAAAGGTATACAGGCACCATGTTCAAATTAAACCGTTGCTACCATGGAAAGGGATCTTGCTAGTCATAGAGTTTATGGGGTCACGCCAGGTCACCTTAAAATAATGCACCACTACATGGTCATAATTTTACTATAGTTAAACAATCGGAAATAATTTGTCTTCATTATTCTTCCTGGAATGAGACAAAGAAATCATTAATAGTCAATCCATAAAATAAATAAGTACCAGCGAATCTTGGGTGCTAAGGGGAATTGGGGTCACAATTTGAGATACTAGTAGAATTAATTTTATCACATAAAATTAATTTGAAGGCATAAACTTAATTCGATGAATGCCAAGCTAGTAATATACTACATAACACTTATTTGAGATGACTGCATGAAACAAAATTAAAAATGCTTGAAAAATTATTTCTGGTCTATATAAAATTAATTCTAACACACTAAAATTAACGGAAAACATAATTTTGACCAGAATGGCCCCAATATACATTATCTTTATTATTATACACCTGCGTCTGCAATCTTTGGAGTTTTCTCCATACAGTAAAGTTTGGTATCAGAGGACGCAGAGTCCAATAACTTTGCCGCGGAGTACAATAACTTTTGGTGTTATTGGACGCTATTTGACATTTGACCTCAAAACACCATTACGTCAATGCGGGGAAATACTTCTAAACATTGGGTACTTCACAATGTTACTAGTGGTGAATCAAAAGCCTGTGAATTCGGGTGAAATTATGCTGCCGGCCTACAATTTCTCACACGTACACTGCGCTGCGCGGGTTTGAAATTTCGTTCTGTGCGCTTAGCGGATGCGCTCAACGCGTTCTCAGTTTGCTCGCAATCGCTCAGTGCAGTGCGGGACGGTCATCCCCAAAAAGGCTTTAATTTTGATTTTTTCGAGGTAAAATTGGATTAAAAAAGGTGTATAATAATGAGGTTATTCCCAAAATACTGGGATTTATGTCCGAGTACATTTTTAATAGAAATAAGGGAAAAAGGAACATTTTCAATGCCAAAATAGTTACCATGGCAACTTGAAACATTAAAATAAGTCTGGTTTTTGTGTTCTCTGACCCGAATTCCCCCACTAGATAATTTTCATATCAATCAAAGTAACTTTTCATGGAATATTGGAAAAATTGATATTTTCAACCCCTAAAATGGTTACCATGGAAACATGGGGCAGTGAAATCGATATCATATTTGGTCTTTTCGACCCAAAATACCCTAATTGTGAAATTTTCACGGAAATTGAACCTATTATTATTCGTGTTATTATTTCTATATAATACTTATATTAATTATTATTATTATTATTATTGTTGTTGTTGTTGTTGTTGTTGTTGTTTTTTTTTTTTTTCTAAATAAGTGTCCCATTGTTTAATAGCTTTTAATGTAAATAAGGTTCAGGTATAGTTTATTGCACTAGGAACTTATCAAAAAGAAACTATTACCGTGGAGCTGCATGTTGCAAACACATTTTTTTTATAAGGCCAGGAAGAAAAAATAAATTGTTCATCGGAATTGCCGCTTCTACTTTGGCACATTTGGATTTTTTTTTGATCGCGGCAAATTCTTATTTCCGCATTACAAATATTTTTAGTACTGCCGCTGGTGGTGCCATACAATTTGTCGGTTTTGCGGGCACGGTATTTTGAATGAGACTTCCGACGTGTTTGTACATAGTTGACCGCCAACACGTTGTTTTGAGGTCTGAATTTGGCGAATCACGACGCAAAGTGGGTCGATTCGGCCAGAAATTTCCCCGTTTTGTAAAGGTTAGTACATGAAACATCATGAGTATTAATTTGATCGCCAACAATCGACGTGAGGGCCAACAGTTAGTTCCAAAGACGCTATTCAGTGTTTGTCTGGATATTACGTTCGGCGATTTGTTCAACAAGATTGTGACAGCAGATGGACGGTGCATCCGATTGAATGAAAATTGCATCGACAAAACACATGGTTGCGTCGATGTTAAAGTACGATCTGAATGATTACTATATAACTCTACTTCGATCACAGTACAGTGTTGTTAGACCATTGTGTAAAATGTGTGGAGACAGTGGTAAAGAGGCCAAAACATGGGGCCAAAGTAAAATGAAAAAACTCAGATTCTAGGTCCCACCAGGACAATATTAAAGGACAATACTGAATTGTTGGATATCAGTGATTTGCTGTACATTTCAGTTTCATTCTGAGAGAATGTTGAAATACTCAGAAAATGTTGTGCAAACACTAACTGTGAATGTAATAGCCTATGTTATTGTTGGGAAATATAATATTGAATTTGGTTACCAGTATCAGTGTTTTTTGTCTGAGATATTTCTGGTAAAAAGGGAAACAATTATCTTTTCTTGTCTGCATCTGTGCAAAAATGCCAGAGAATCGCGTTTACCTTCGGCCTAAAAAAATTTAAAAAAATTCGCTCGCCACTCCTGGGACTTGATCCAAAAAATCCGATGAACAAGATTTTTTTTTCTCTGGCCTAAAAGCACAATTTCTCATCAAAGATTTCAAGGACCCCGCTTTATAGTATATATTTTCAAAAAGCAGAGACTCTAAAGTTTAGTATGGAAGCATTAGTTTATTCGATGGATGAAATGAGTGCATACTTGGCGTATAAAACTTCAATTTTGGTATTAATGACAAATATAGTCAAAACGTTGAGACTATTTTCTAAAATGTAATATTTTACTTAAAAGAGTATATGAAGAAAAAAACGATTATTTTATTTGTCATTATCTATCCTCATTCTAAAATGGTAGGGGTTTAAAGACTGACACTTTTAAAAATTAATTAAAATTATGATAAGTGAAATTAAACTGCCTCTTATTCAAAATGTAAGAATTTTATTGCCAAACAAAATAGTCGTTTTGTTTAATAGCATTTAAAGAACATATATGAAAATTTCAGAAAATTTTACCCAATCAGAGTGGATTTAAATTCTTTGGACATTTCGAAATTGGGAGGAAAAAGAAGCCAGGACATCTGGTGATTTGCATACATGTGCATAAATTAACACTTTTTTATTACTTCGACAAGCTATAAGGTGAACCCAACCAATATTTTAATCTTGGGTAAACAAATTAATAAACATTGAATAAATATTTGCAAAAAGTGATTTTTGAGCAAAATATGCTGTGTTTGGTGCAGCGCCCCCTTATGTTTTTGGAATTTTATTTTTACAATTGTGTTTTTTTTTCTATATATGATGACTATTAATGATCATTAACAGTCTGAAAAATGTATTCCTTTTTCTGAATATAACATTGGATTCATCTGTATACGACATTATTTACAAGTTCTATGGGTGCTCAACATTATACAGTGTCAAAACATGTAATCTGTAATGTCTTGTGTTTAAAGAAAAGACGTTACTCAATCTTTAGTTTTCAATTTCGACTGAATCTCCTCCTTAGGGACGAGTACATCAGAAAGTACATCGGGAAAAAATGACAGTTTTATGGATTATGCGACTAACACAAACGATCTTATTGTAATTGTGTTTGCTTGGGTTATTCGAAGTTAGATATTCGATGGGATTGTGAGGTCTGGTGTACTATCAGTTTTTTTTATAATTTTGTCTGTGATAATCAGTTGTTTTGGAAATAGATTCTCTAAAACTTTTTAAAATTAACACCACTTTTCAGTCTGAGCTTGTTTGATTCTCATATGGACTTCATTATTTTGAAAAATAGGCTCTACTCGTTGGTTTTATTTGCTCATTTCCGTTCCACTTGCCTTCTTGCTTTACGCACTTTCCCAAATGATATGTTCTATTTCCCGTTTTTCGTATTCTCAGTCTTGTCGGGTTTTCATCACAGTGTGTCACTCTCTGTGTAATATCAGTTGTTGTTACATGTTCCAATATTCCCTTATGTTGCACTTTTAATGAGGCCCTTCAACGTTTGGCAAGAACACGATTGACACTAAATTGGGAAAAATGGATGAGGATAAGTATAATTACAATGTAACGAAATGTCAATTTGGGCAAGGCAAAGTGACAAACTGAGATTAGTACTAGTATTTCAGGAACGACGAAACTACAGACAAGCTCACATTCCATTTAAATATGAATATTGTTCATATTTTTTTAACAGTATTGCATTAGATAATATCATGAACTGATACTTACTCATAAAATTTCAAAAGCATCGTAAATTTTGAATAAAATGTTAAAGGTTGTACGAAGATATGATGTAATATTAGACAAATTTCTAAAATTCTTTAGTTATTGTGCCAATCAAATTATCCCGATTTAGTAACAATCGTGTTTAACGTTTCCTCATTTAATGCGCTCTGGCCGGAGTTAAATGCTCCATATGTGTTGTAATAGTATTTATTTTACTCTTCGTTTAATGTTACCGACGTCGAATTCTTAAGAACTTTGATTTTCTCTATATTCTGTATAAATCTATTTGTGTGTCTTGTGTATTTTTGTTGTTTTTCCACAATTTTTTGGGAAAACGAGAAAAGTTGGACTTGAGAGTCCACTTATCGAGCGTCGTATGAACTTTGCGCCTGGTAATCGAGTTTTGTGTATATTTGGCCGGAGGTATGAAAGTGTTGTTTGCATTTTCTGTTAAATAGACTAAGATACATAATTATGTGGTAACCGATATGTTTTTTATCATACGTTTTGGTGTTGGTTTGTTTATTTCTTCTATTGTCCATTTTGTTCCAACTGCTTTGAACTTTGTCCAGTATTGTCACTCTCCAAATTGTTGCTAATTTTCCTTATGTTATAATCAACATCTAGAGCTACTGTTCCCGTATATTTATTGAAAGTGTAATTGCCATCTCCTTATTTTTTGATATAATTTCCAATGCCTTGCGTTCTGTTAGTGCCGTGTGATTTTTCTGGTTTTCAAGGGGATGTTCACAAGGGTTAGTTACTTTGTTTTCAAATACCTTCCTAAAACTTTGTGTTGTCTGTTGTTCTGTGAGGTCCAATTTTATTTCAATAGGAATGAGAGTTCCATGATTTGTTCAAGTCATTATCAAAGTGTCATTTTTCCAGATGTACATGTTTGCATCGTGTAAAAGTTAGATTCTGTTGGGATGATTAGGTGTTTGAATGAATTTTAATAAGCCTTTGCTAATCAAGCAGTCTTCAATTTATATATGTATGCAAGTTAATGGGTTGTTTTTGAATCTTATATTGTTTGCAACAATTCTACGTTTTAATTTGTGTGTATTGTGGCCTTTGTTATCTTTGATCAAATTATTTTGTGTTTACCTTTTTATTAGCTTTGCTTTGTTTATTGTTGTTTTTTTCTGTTATGTGTGATGACTTCTTGCATATCGTCTAGAGGGATCTACTAAAGATGCACACTCGTTCTAAACAAAAATCCTGAAGATTTTGTACACGTCTTTTCTTTAAAACAGTAAACATTGCACATTTTATGTTTTGACAAAGTACAGTATTAAACACCCATGCAATTACAAGTAATGCCGTACACAGATGAATCCAAGGTTAATTTCAGAAAGGTAATATATTATTCCGACGATTAACAATCATTCACTGTTTTCATATATAGAAAAAACGTAAAATCATTAAAATCGCATTACTTCGTTACATGTCAATAGTAAAAGCACATTTACTTAAAATATACTTATTTTAATCCCTTTGTTAGTGATATATGTAACTCTGAAAAATTCGCTTCACGTTCTTTTCAAAATACAGTATATTTATGTTGTATTTAAACACATTCAGGTACCACAGATGCCTATTAAAATAAAAACAATATTCTGAAATGGATCGTTCCCTTTAATAAATTTGTAGCATTTTTTCATTGACATTTTTAAAAATACATGTCCAAGGACTTAACAATTTCCTTTTGATAGGGTTCCTAGTGCTATAAACTTTACCTAAACCGTTTTTATATCAACAACTATTGAGCAATTGGGCATTAATTTTCATGCAATATTAATTATGTAAATTGTCAAAGTGCCTTTCAAAGCAACGAAACGCCAAACCCAAGAAATATATTTAAACGTTAAAATCAAAGAAATAGCTTATTTAATACGTGTTATATGACAAAAATGTCTTTGTAGGTATGTTGACCGCCATATTGGATTTATGAAAATGAAAATTGTTTATCCGTGCAAAAGAAATATACTTTAACTTTAAAAACATTGAAATAATATATGAACGAAAATCTAGTGTTCAGGAATGGTAGCCACCATATTGGAATTTTGCAAATTAACGAACTGCCCATACACAACATTATATCTCAAAAATTATTCCTCATACCAAATAAGTAGTGTTAGCCTTTGAAATCACCAAATTAGATTGTTTAATATGTGATAGATGGCCAATTGTGTTATTTTGTAGGATGACTGGCAGTCATATTTGATTTATACAAATTAGACATATTTCCCCAAGGTAGATTCGAGTAAACGTTTCATATGTTGTTCTGGATACCTCTCCAAAATGCATTCTGAATAAAACAAAATGTTGCAATTTGTCGTAGGTTGGGTGCCAAATCTCATAGATTGACTGAACTTATGTTTTGACCCCGTAAACAAAATGCAAACTGTGATCAGATTCGATATTTTCGGGAATTCAGACACTGATTTTTGACGACAAAGAAACACATATTAAAATGGGATTTGCCAGACATTGTTAAGAGATCATGATGTCTTTCAAGTCTTTCAAAATTCAACGTGGAAGCACGAGAGTGTGGGGACGACAATATGCGGCAGAGGGGAATTACGATATTACAAACGTCAGATTTAAATTTCGTATTACTTCCTGCTAGAAGTGGTATGAACAGCGACATGCAGAGTACACCGATTCGTGTCTTTTTTTCTGGTAGCATTTTAATGTGATGGCTATTTTCTTGTTAAATCATTTAAACACAAATAGTGACACAAAAATCCAAGGACAGCAAATTGCAAAAAGCGATTGAGGAAAAGACCGCACACTGGTTTCGAAACGAAGCGTCAAACGATCATGCTGTCATTTGAAAGCCAGGTTAAAGCTACGTCTCTCCATGGCTTATATCTACATCGGGTACCAGTAAGGGTGCGAGTTCGAGTCACTTGCTACATCATCATAGCTGCAAACAATAGAACGCGCACTCTAGGACACGTGCGTCCACTGTATGGGGACCGTGCTCCCTGTAAAAAAATTACAGCGTGGTTTTGATGGAAACCTATCTTCATACAACTTATTGTCAGAGCTTTTAGCATGAAAGCGGACGTTGTTAGAGATAATTGAATGATCATTATATTATCTTCGAGTTGTGGGTTTTAATGATTGAATGTCGATATATTTACGAAGTATTTAAAAATCCAAACAAAATAATAATAATTGTGATTTTTCTGATTTCACATATTGGTAGTGGGTGATGTTAAGCGATGTGCAATATCTGAACAATAATTTATATGAAAAAAAAAACAAAATTGTTAGATTGGAAATTTAAATAATTCTGCAAAATACGGATAAGGCGTGGTCATTACATTTAAGTTTGTAACAGCTTTAAGTGTTCTTTTGGAGGGCCAGAGAAGTGGTAATTTAAATTCGTATGCACATTTTCAGTGGAAAAATAGCTAAAACTTTCATTTATTATTCAATGTGGTTCACATGTAAATAAAACAACTGCAGCATTGCAAGAAAGGAACTAAAAAGTAAATATATCGGGTTGGGCAATGCTACAGGGTATTCATAATTCCTATCATTCGAACTGGATAAAGTGGGTGTATTTCAAATCCTTCTAGCTGCCAAATTTATCGGGTCATGTATTGATTTTTGTCGTAGTCTCATCCTCAGATTTAAGTCTTACTGTTAAAGAAAAAAAAGAAACTTTTTGGTGAAAAATTTATTGGCTCTATCACCCGTAACTCGCACCTTCTCCGATCCACCCAAAACAAACTTGTCCGATTCCAGCTCGCACAATACCAACTCGCCTGATACCAACTCGTCAGAAATCAATTTGTAATTTTTCATGAGTACCTCGTCCGGACAAATCATCGCCTTTAAGTAACGTCCGGCTAGTTAAAAGGGAGGATTCACGACACAAGATACTAGAAATCGAGAATAACAATCGGCCAAAACACGCCCAGGACCGTGGCTAACGCAAAGCTATTGCTTATGTGATACCCGGCTACCGATAATGACGGCTTTCGCTACTGCCTACAATATGTTGAATTTGTGACGTAATGGAACTTATTTTGTAATATTCACATGGTAGAACATTATTTTCTTCATTCAAGTAGAAGAAGAGCTTGTCAAAAGCCAATTTCAGGCTCCTAATTTTTGATAATCGCCTGTCAGTGAACACTCCGTATAGGTCATGCCTGATCAGTTTAGGGATGACTAGACCCAGTAAGAATGTGTTATGACAGCACCATGTTTAATGTATTTTAATATTTTCTATACAAAGAAGCCATCGACAGTAACTATTAGGGATGATGTCATACTAGTGTAGAAAGTTAACTGCAGTTTTGATTTATTTCGATATCATGTACTTCAAGGGGATGGGACCAGCTTATGCGTTTGTTGCAGAGGCTACTCATTTTGAATGACATTTCTATGATTTGTTTTTAACAGTCAAGTACACATACTTAGTGATTTTTCTTTTTGTATTGTTCAGTTAATCGAATCGTACCGTATCGTGAAGAAGTGTGTTAGATGGTCGTCGCGCATTCAAGACAATATATCCCTGAAGTTAGAGCATCCTTGTTTTCACTGTGGTAGAAGGGACGAACAGCTGGTATGGCCTATTTGTGGCAAATCGGCCATACCTCCATCACTTCTATTAAAATTCGTAAGTTTACTTTACACTCGTTTCTGTTGGAAATTTGGGGAATGGCTATTACATCAGATTGACAACCCCGCACGTTGGCAGTGAATTAACATTTATTACCCTTTGTAAGACAGTTACGATTGAAAATAGAGCGAGATACATTTGTTGCTTTTGCAAATTTTCCTCTAAATACAAAACTAATGTTCTTCAAACAAGGAAAACTATGCAGACCTGGCATAGCCATTTGGAACGTTTTATCCTTTGAGTCAACTGCCCCTTCGTCTACTCAACACAGCACATAACACCATATTGAGCCGAATATTTTGAGACGTTCTAAAAACTAATGTCACGGGTACGTTTACTGCTCAGCAGGCCACTGCCGCTGATGTGTGCACTAGGAATGCACAAACCAGACGAAGAAATCGGTTCGTGTTAGTGACAATCATTATATTAGCAGTGAATTTCGTTTGCTTCTGTACTTAATCCACTTCGTCGACCGGTGGAATTTTTATAATGTAGTTTCCTTGGTAGATTTACATTAAGTCAAGTCAGATTTATACTTGCAAATGCAAAACGTCCATTGCCGCATTTAAAACTCGGCTAAACAGGCAAGAAATTATACTACAAACAAATGACAACATTTGCTACTTACCGTATATTGTATAACCACTACAGAAAACTAGTACGTGCGTCCTGAAATGCAGAGTCGAAGATATGCGGGCAGAACTGCGCAATGGATGCTTATTATTTCTATGTGTACATGCCTAACAAATATTGGGCTGTATGACAGTTCGGGGGAGGGCGTCAATAAGTCGCCAATGCAAATGCTTGTTACAGTTAAACACAATGGGATTTAACACCCTATTTATCAATGCAGCGTTTCGATTGGACCAAAAAATCAGTGAAGCTTTCTGACATTGTGCCAGTTTGCACTGGCCAAGAGTTATTTATTCCACAATGCATTCATTGTTAAACAATGACAACCAAGATTATTTATGCCAAGGCATAAATTATCCTGGCATTTATATGAATTATCGCTATGGCAAAAAAAATTGTGCCTCAGTGATTGCAATGTGACACAGTCGCGATGAATTCCAGACAGATGTAAGATATCGCGTACTGTAATGTATTCGAGTATGGTGTTTTAACTCTTGTAATCTATAAAAAGGTTTTCCAATTTATAATTTCATATTGTTGGGATTGATACACTACATGGAATCTGTCCTAGTTTAAAAAGTGATTTAAACACCCAAAATATTCATGCCATTTATTTTACAGATTTCTTTCAATATTAACTTACAGCATTTTTTATAGTACTAACATTTTATACAACATATCATCCTACTCTGACATTCATGAATTTGTACAAAGTGTAAATGATTTGTGTATGCCCCCTGGCGGTTTTATAACCCTGTCTTTGAAAATCCTGTCAAACACTCTGCTGAACCCAAGTATATGCGTATCGCTGTCTTTCAACGTGGAAGCACGAGAGCGTGTGGACGACGGTATGCGAGAGAGGGGAATTACAATATTGCAACTTCCTCCTAGAAGTGGTATGAACAGCGACATGCGGAGTACAGCTTTCCGTGTCTTTTTTCTGGAAGTCGAGTCTGTGTGCCTCTTGAAAGTTCATTTGAATCAATATGCATTTACAGTTGGTACACAGCCAAATACTCCGTAAATACATCTATGTCTCTCTTCAAGAATGTGAGGCGCGAAAGTCGAACCAGTAGCCTAAAGAGTCGAATTGTGTAAATCTCTGCAGCCCGAAGAGTTCATGCTCTCGCGTTTCGAAGTTAAACTTTGTTAGAGTTGAAAATCAGCATTATCTCTTAATATTGAATATTTGTTACACTGTCATCGAAAATGTCGGAATTGCTTCCTTCCAATCAAAGCTATAACAGCTGCCTGCCAGCGTGTTCTTTGAACATGAACGTTCGAATTTAGAAGATTTCTACTGTTTGAAATGAATTGTCCCAACTCTTGGTATTAGCGCACGGCCTAAATGGCACAGATTTTACAATAAACAGTTGAATTTATGGTACTCTAACATGGTCTAATAAAGAACAGATTTATGGCAGCCGTGCGCCCACACAGAAATTGACGGGGTGCAAACCGTCGATCTGCCCTGAACGACGTTCTGCAACCGTCTATTAGTTATCCATATTTTACTTTTCTACTTTTAATGGAACATGCACTTGGCACCGTTTGGTTGTGTTAGCAAACGATTGGCTGTTCCAACTATACGGTTTCCAACAGACAACGCCACTGTCGTCGACTACTGTCAACTTAGGTAATAATTACATATTTACGACATCACATGGCTGTAGGTTGACATGAATCTTTGTGTAGGAATTTGAATGTCAATGGTGTTTCTGGGTGTGTTCTGGTGTCAAGAATTTGTTTGCTGTTATATCTCCGGCCCTTAAAAATGACTAGATCAAGATATTTTACCCCTTGTGTTGAACGTTCATATGAAAATTCGAATTTCAGGTGTAGTTTATTGATTTGGCAATGAATTTGACAAGTTCATATTGAGTTTCGTGAAAGATTATGAAAATGTCGTCTCTGCATCTGTACCAGAGAGCTATTCGTGTCTCGTTCTGCTGGATGAATTTCCTTTCTGGGTCGTAGAATGTAATAACGGCTATTTCTTGGAATGATGAGGAGCCCATCAGGGGATTTTTTGATAGTTACCTTTGATTATGAGTGTTAGCATAGATAACATATGCTCCGTGGGTGTGTTTTGTTTTTATTTTGTAAACTTTTTGTGTCATTGCTTCATAGTGTTTATGTATATAAAAACAACGTCAAGTGTGACGAGAATGATATTTTTCTGAATTTGGACAGTTTATGTTTTCGTTAGCCTAGAATCTATTCGTCAGTTTCGGCCTTTGTCCAGACGAAGGCCGAAAGCGACGAATAGGGTATTTCCGTATAGAGTCCGTTGAATCTCGTATGTAAGTTTTTTTTTATTTGGCGACAGTCGGTTCAATGTAGCAGTCTATGAATTCAGAGACGCTGTGTGTAGGACTCTCAGTAATTTATTTGGCTTCTGTTAAATCACTAAAAACACAGCGCAAGGGGCCACACAAAATTATCGGAAGAGCCCTTCAGACCAACCAGGTACAAGTTTCCCGAAAGGTGTCAAGTACATCGGACTAACCCAACATTTGAGAAAAAAAAACATCGGAGAGCAATATAATTAGTTGACGGGCCGTAATCCCAAAGTGGTCATTTTTTGTGTTGGCGCGGGGCTGGAATGTTTAGCAAGCGTGCAGGATGATATTAGGTATCATAAATGTAATTACATACCTGCATTGCTCAGAGCAGTAAATATCTAACGCTGGCTTTACTTGCTGACAGAGAAATGTAATTACGAAGTTCCGAACGCTGGTAAAGTAAACGTTGCCTTTCCAATAAATACCAGCTGGTACCCGAGGCGATATATTATGTGATAGACCAATAAAAAGCAATTCAATTACGCCAAAACTTCCAAACGAATAGCGTTACTTACGTTGTATTGCGCGTGAGTAGGTTCAATTATTTTTCTTATATTGTTTTTATTTCACACACACACAAAATACACAAGAAAAGGAACATCTCCAGAAGCAAGAAAAGCCACAGGACAAAAAGAGAGGAAAAACAAAAAGGAAAACAAAATGTACGAGTTTAAGTAACATTATGGGAGTAAAAAATATCGCACTTTTCTTTGAAAGACGTTTCATTAAATATTCTTTTTTCTAAGCACATTACTTATTTTGCTTTACGGAGCAGCGAATTTACAGACACCTTTGTTTTGGTTTAACGAAACGAATAAAGTTGAAATTTGCCAATTAAGATGAGATTATTCAAAAGAATGGCTTGATCTTTCATACCAAAAATCACCTCACTACATGTTAAGTAAATTCTATCACTGTCCACTTTTTCATTCCAAAATACTTCAAAAGCTTTCCAAAATATCTGTGCATTATTACATGACCAGAGAAGGTGTTCAAGAGATTAATTTTGCCCACAGTTATTACAATTACTATCTAATTTTATTTTATTTTGCTGGAGAAATTTGTTAGTTGGCAAAATACGGTGCAAAATTTTAAACTGAAAGGTTCTCAGCTTTTCTTCAATTGTGATTTTATAGGGGAGATTCCATACTCCATTCCAATCAATGCCTTCATTGTTAATATAATCAAAGGATGAAAACTTAGACTGAGATGTATGCATTTCAAATTTCTTTTTTACAAAAACTTGTAGAAATATCTTGATTCACCCTTTCCATCATCTACTTTGTTTCTTTCAATAATACTTGCTCCCAGAACATTATTTTCTATACTAATTAAATTTTTCCACTTCTCTGAAATTGAGTCTATAACACCATAAGTTACAAAATCGGTACGAATATTATATTTTTCTACAAATTTCTTAAATGTCATAAAGGCACCCTTATCGTCAATTAAATCTGCAATATATTGAACACCTTTGTTAAGCCATTCTCTGTAGCAAATAGTTTTTAATTTGAACAATAATATTTTCATTATTCCACAGAATTTCAGAAATCACATCATGATAATTTTTTGGTAGTTCATAATTGCATAATTCTTTCGAAAAGGAGAGAATGTCTTGGTAAAAGGGTGGGATTTTTATATGCATTTTATCAATACTATAGTTACAACGTAAGAAAAGTTTAAGGCCTCCAACTTTATTAAAATAGCTATTGCCAATGATTCTTAAAGGTAGCTTAGTTTTAATGATACGCATTGCCGTTGCTAATTTTAAAGCTTTATTCTGCAATTCCAAAACGACCATACGTAATCCACCCTCGTCCAAATTACCTATTAGTGTGTTACTTTTAATATGATGTTTTTTACCTCTCCAAAAGAAGGTAAAACAAATATGCCCGTGCTTCCTTAATGCATTCAGTGGGGATGGACACGGAATTCATTACATAAAGTAATTTGGAGGCCCAGAATACTTTTGCTAGTGTGACCTTGCCCTTAATTGTCAAATCACGTGATTTCCAAACTTCCAATTTTTCACATATTTTCCTTAATTTTGAAAAAAAAAGTTAAAAGTCAAGTTTTTCTTCGCATCGTGGCCCAAATAGATTTCTAAATAATGTATTGGCTCCCAGCTTGGTGTAATCTCCATTTTTTCCCAGTTGGTTTTTAGAGCATCCAACAATAGTAATTCAGTTTTTTTTAAATTTACCACAAGCCCTGAAAATATACAAAAGTGATCTAATTAACAAAGAGCATGTCTCTCAGAACTTTGATTACATAATGTTAATGTGGTGTCATCAGCGAGTCCTCATATGGTCTGGACATGACCATTTGGTAAAGAAATTCTCTGTATTTTGTGAATTGATCGTACTGCGATTGCCAAAAGTTCAATGGCCATTACAAAAAGTGCTGTCTAATACCTCTTTCTAATTTAAACCACCCAGTGTAATAACCATTATTCAGTACACAACTCTCTCTATATTATTATAAAATACAGCAACCAAGTTTTTAAATGAATAACCAAAACCATAAAGGTCCAACGATTGAAAGAGATGTATAAAGTTATGTGTAAAACTCTTTAATTTCATTAAGGATTTCCTTAGGGTCATAAATAGGACGGTCTCCCTTCATAAGTTCAATTATATTTTTCTTTGTGTATTTTTTTTTCAAGATTGATAAAATACTTTGTACTTTTTTTCTCCTTGGTAATACCATTGTGTTCTTGATCTTATAGCAGAACCTTTCACTTTTACATCTAATATCTGATCCAATCCATTCTTCAATTCCTAATACTTATTCCAAATAGTATCATTAAGGGTTTCATCAATTTCTTCTTCCAATCTGTGCAATTTACAATAAATTTCTTTCTCTTTATCCCTTCTGGCTTTTGCATATTTCTTTGTATACTCAACAGTTGTATCTCGAATCTTATACTTTAAAAACTCAAAACGTGATTGAAAATCAAAAGACGAAATATCAGCATCCTTTAAGGTATCTATAATGAATGAACTCATCATATCAGCATACATCTTATCATCTAAAAGACTACAGTTAAACTTCCAAAATCCAGGACCTCTTTTTTGCCTTTGGTATTATCTATCGTTAAAACAATGGCGTCATGGTCTGATTTCACACCTGGGTTAATATCACAAAATATAACTTGTTTCTGAAGAGGGTTTGAATAATAATCTAATCTGGATGCATCTGTTCCTCTTCTCCAAGTATATCTATGCTTATGTGGCTTATTATTCCTGTAAATGGAAGTGAGACCATGGTTTTCAATAAAATTGTGAATTTAACTTCGAAATCGATTACGTGGATCAGAAATAACACCTCGTTTATCCAATAGTGGATCTAGTGGTACATTTATATCGCCACCCACAATAACCTTATTGTATGGAAAATTACTTTGTAAAATAGAATTTGCTCTTTTTAGGAAACTGATCTGGTCAGATTCCTTATTTGGTACATAGTAGTTTGCAACAACAACATTGAAATCTCCAACAGTAATTTCAATGAAAATGAAGCGACCAAAATTATCAACACATATATTTCCAAGCGAATAGTTAAGATTTCTACGAAATAAGATTGCTGTACCACAACTTAGGCGGGAACCGTGGGAGTAAACAATATTGCCTCCCAATCCATTTCTCCACTTAGATTCATCTTCTAAACTACTATTGGTTTCTTTAAAAAATATAACATCCGCCTTTTAGCTTCTGCAAAATTTAAATATTGCTTTTCTCTTGACAAATGCACGAATTCCTCGTACATTAAAAGAAAGCAACTTAACCGACATAAGAAAACATACAGCACAGGACCAAACGAGAACGGAAAACAGGCAAGGAAAAAGCGAGCAAAAAACAGTCGAAAATGGACAAAAAAAACATAAGAGAGGCAGCTCCGGGAAAAAATTTAAATATTACCAGGGCACTAAGTTTAGCTAAAAAGTCATTCATGCTCTAAGGTGCATATAGCGTCCTTCAATATACAGTTTCCCTTTACGAAGGACAGTTTCTTTCCCTTTTGAAACGCTGCCTGCATAACTCCACCGAGGGATCTTTTCATCTGGTAATCTTCCCATATTAAATCTTCCGTAACAAATAAGCCTAAATCCTTTAACACCTTTCTTGCTTTCATTTTCACCTCTTCTTTTCTCGGTCTACTGTAGAACTTGGCTATTATGTGACGTGGTGTTTTTGACGATGTCTGCCCTTTCACTCGGTGTGCATTCTCAATCGTACTATAAGGCGCCATTTTGAATTTCTCTGCCACTAAGTCTTCTATTTGTTTTTTTTTTTGCAGTTTTCGTTCTTCACCTCCTTAATTCCCCCAAAACGTAAATTATAAGCTCTCGAATATCTTTCCGGGTTCTTCTGTTTCTCGGTCAATTCGTCAATAGTTTGTCTTAGAGTTCTATTCTCCTTTTCCAGCGTATCGACACGCATTGTCATTTCTCCTATCTTCTGATTCTGTGAATGATTTATCTGCATTTATTTTTCCACGCTGTCTTCAAATTTGACATTTTTCTTGTCAAGTTCTTTTTCTATTTCCTCAACACTGTTTTTAGTGTCTACATGCTCACCGACCAATTTCTACAGGTTCATTTCCATTCGTAGTAAGGCTTCCTTCATGAACTTTCGAAAGTCTTGCTCAATGGTATCTTCACTTTCTGTCACCATTGCATCTGAAGAGGTGTCTTTGTCGTCTGTGGCCATGTATTGCGTAAGAGATTTTTGCATGTCATCCGACGTGGAGTTTGCACTGCCTGATTTTTCCCCGCAATTCTCGACCTTGTTGATGTAGCCATTCTTCCAAAAGCGGTAATTATAGTATTTGCTCCTTCAAATAGTAACTTTAGTACTTGTCGAGTGAGAAGCGCACTAGGTTACTACTAAAATCAAACTTTTCTATCGGAGCTGGCGTAGCACACGTCTTACACGCTCGCCATTACAACAGCGCCAACAGTATGTTCAATTATTGGCGACTGTGTAGAAGAGGTATGGCCAGGAAGTGATGCGTTGCTGACTACCTAATATCATTCAGATAAAATAAACGTCCACTTTCTTTCAGTCGCCTTCAAAATTTCCAACTGCTTAGTCTTTATGTCGGTTGAAGCACAGTGGGAGATTTATCTGACCAAATTGTGGGAACGGAGAGCCCTTTTTAGAACGGATTTTGTGTTGTTTCACAATTGTAGCGACATATGATCGGTAGTTACATGGATAACTTAGTCTCTGTGCCAGATCCAAGCTATAACTATGATTTTTCTCCTGGATTCCGTCCTTGGAAAAAGGACAATGACATACAAGACATGCTGTCGATTTTGCATAGCTTTTGGCCCATAAAGTTGATAGGAAATTATTAGGAACAGTGCGAACAACAGAAGGTTGCTAATTTACATCAGATACATGCCTTGGCAAAGTAGACAATATATGTACTTGATCTCTATTTCAAAAAGATCTTCTTTGACTGATTCGATGCCAAGAATGCTACGTCTGCATTCAAAGAAGAAACACTAGCGTTTTACGGGGGGGGGGTCTTGTTAAAAGAAAACGCAGTCCTTAGTTCGCGATCTACTATTACAGTTACCTTTGACAAAACTTCATTGTTGTTCATTTTGTTTTCCAACACCTTATTTGATAATAGCATGTACTATATAAGCCTCTCATCACAGCAAGTATTCGTTACAAATGAAAAAAGTTACCATAGTATTGAAATTTCAAACATATTTTTGTGCACTGATCATGAAATGAAATGCTGAATTTTTTAAAAAGGAGAACGCCTGAAAATGGTGCACGTGCTTGATCCTGACCTGAGCATCCACATGACAGGTCTCCAAGACATTTTTTTTATAATGAGGACAATGACCAGAAATTCCCAAGCGCATTGATTTTTCAACGTTGATAAAGGCGATGGTATCAACAACATTAATACCGATACTAAAAGGGGAAGCGTTGCTTGTCATCGTGAAATGTGTAAGCCAAAATCAGCCTTATCAATGGATAGTTTTCTTTATGAATTGATACTTCAAGCAATAATGATTCGCGGAAACTTTGAAACATTTTCTACTAAAATGTCAAGAACAAGTACAGAACTTTACACACTATAGGAGAATGACTTCCTGGATCAGTTTTACTTCATTTTTGGGCATCAGTTACTGCAGTGAATGAGTAACGTCGCGTCGCCCGAGGAGGTCAGGCAACTTCGCCTTGAAAACTGACATGTATTTTCAGGCGATCAGTCGCCTGTCGCTTCGCCTTAGAAAAACCTTTGATCTCTACTCATGCTCCGAGCAGTGATTATGTTTGCACTCATCGATCGTAGCTTGTTAGCACACGTAGTTTACAAGACTCCGAATGATACTTACAATAAAAGGCGAAAAATCAGCAAGTCAATCAATAAGTAAATAAAACACTTTTTAAAATATATAGACATCAAACAAAATCGACCCTACTGTTCATCCTACACTGTAAAGTTAAGTGTTAAAGGATAGAACACCAATTAAACGCCTTTTTGTAACACTTTTTGAACGCGTCTAGACGTTCAGAAATTTAACATTACGTGTTCAACCGACGTTCAATTTTTGAACACACGTGTGCAGATTTTGAATGCTACGTGTTCATCAGACATTATATTGAACACCATGGTGTTCCATATCTGAACACACGTTGCACATGAAATGTGTTCAAAAATTGAACGCATTTACGCGTTCAAAGGGCTGTAACACTTTTTGAACGCATGGACGCCGTTCAACGATAAGTGTGTTAAAGGCTAGAACACATGATGCGCGGTTATTGAACACCGTTAATTTTGGGCGTTCAGGGGTGTTCAAGCCTTGAATTAACATTACAGACCACTGAAATTCAGTAAAATTATTTTATTCTAAAAATACACAAAGCATTTCTAAAGTAAAATGCAATCATTTACTGTAAAATGGGCAAAGAAACATTGCCAATTTGTTTATAATGTTTGTCAGAGGAAAATATCAACGGTGTTAACACCCTTCTATCAAAAACATAAAAAAAATATGAACAAAGTAATGAAAAAACAGGTTTTACTTAAATATTTTGGATAACGTTTTAAGGTTCATAATTGTTTAAAATGTACAAAAAATCATCTGAAAAAGCTAAAAAATTAGGCCCACTTATTGTGTTGAATACACGTATATTATGGAATGCATACTTCATTGTTGTAAGGTGGTTTGAAAGACATTTCCTTTTGTATAGACAACTGTGAATTTTGAAAAAAAAGTTAGTCAAGGCTTTTCAAGTGCACATGGTATATAGTTGTCCACATTAATGTAAACACAACATGTCAAGTTGTCAAAGTGTCGCAGTCAGGCACAACATGCAGAAAGTGGGGAAACTTGGTCCTTGGCAGAGTAAAACCTATTTCCTTGTCCCACAAATTCCTTCATGAACAAAAAGCTTTGTCTGTTTGTAATATCTTTAAATAAACAATGAAATAAATCGGTGACATTTTAAAAATCTACTTTTCAGAAATTAAAAACATATTCGTCAAGACCTTTCAAATTCTGTTGTACCTTGCTATTAATTTTTATACCAATGTTTTCACCAAAAGTGGTAAAAATCACCCTTAAAATAAAAAAAATGTAGATTTCATCATAATGTTAATATATCACATTCTGGTAATCCCTCATATCTTAAAAATGTCTGAAATGTCTTTAATGTCTTAAAAATACAAAGTTCCAAATTTCTGCATAATTTGAAAAAGGCTATCAGTAAAGATCTGTGTCCTAAATGTCAAAGCTGTTCAATTAGCAGTTTTGAAGAAGATTTTTAAAGTTTTTTTGACCAAAAATGGCGGAAATTGCCATAAAATATGAAACTTTGAGTATTTTATCACAACTAGCAGAAATTTGACTAGGGTCATTCTTAGGGACATGTTTACAAAATATTGAAGACGTCAGTAAAAGAGAAGAAGATTTTTGCCAAAAATAGCAAAACTAGCCTCAAAAATATAAATTTGCATTGTTCATCATAATTTGAACATATGTGATTAGGGTAATCCCTGGGGACCTGTAATCTAAATACTAAAGGCTGTTTTGAAGAAAAACCTTGGGATGTACAAATTTTAGGACAATCCACCTATTTAGCTAACAGCAAAGTTATAAACCAGTTGCTAAGAACAAGAGACTGTTGAATTACAATACAAATTCTCTAAGGTTTGGTAGTATGCTATGATCAACTAAATTTTATAGGGGCATAAGCTTCCAAAGACGTGAAGTCTCCTTTATCAGATGCAAGGGGGAATGAAAAATTGAAGCAGAAAGTGACAGAAAATTCAGAGTGAAAATTTCAGAAAAT